>QUSF01000069.1:892694-931558 GCA_003676055.1 Chloebia gouldiae | reverse complement strand
GCAGCCATTCCCTTCCCACTCCACAGCCATTCCCTCCTCACTCCACAGGCTCCATCAGGGCAGCCATTCCCTCCCCACTCCACAGCCACCAATAGGGCAGCAGTTTGCACAGTGGGGAGACTTTGTCTTTTTGCCAGGAAGTGGAATTTAATGCTCCTTGGGGAGGAGGAGGATGATCTCCTCAGATTTGAATGGGGCGAGGCAGATAAAGATCTCTTTGCTATAATTATTGCAGTACAAGGCTGAGGTAGCTGTTGCTGACCGTTCAGAATTAAAACAGCACCAATGAGGTTAGTGTCCTTGAAAGCTGTCAAAAATGGGCTGGTTTCCTGCAATTTTACTTATTTTGTAACCGCACAGGTCAGATTTGTATCATCAGCCAGTCTGATTTACAGTCAAGTCAGCAGTTGTATGTATCCAAAATGCAGTGAGTTAAATATTTAATGCACTAGGTTTTAATTTAAAAGCATTAGCATCTTTGGGCACTGCAGAGGAGCAGCTTTATTCGGAATCATATTCATGGAGTAGAGGGAAATGACTGGCAGAAAATCCTTTTAATGCAGCACTGAGGCAGCCCTGTTTAAGAAAGCACTGAGCAGGCATCTCGGGGTAAAAGCATTTACAAATCTCAGGTGCATTCCAAGCCGGCTGTTTGCCTTGTACCGATGGCTGCTCCAGTGTTTCCAAAGCAGGCAGAGGGATTTTCTCCCTACCCAGTGTATACCACATTTCTAGAAGGGGTTTCTCCTCCACACACACAGATCTCTTTTAGGCAGCCTAATTTACAGAATACCCCCTGGGAGGTAACATTGCTCACATTTCAGCTGGAGCTGCCTTTGTTTTAAGGAAAACCCTTTCGCTGTCATTTCTGTGAAAACACATAGACTCAATCACAAGGAACGTGAGGCTGCAGGAAACCAGCCACCTCCCCTGTAAGGATGAAATCCATTTTGTTTACTGAATCTTGGCTTGTTGTGTTAGCTCTGCTGTAAGATGGAGTGGTCATCAATTTTCCATTAGTGCACAGATGGTGAAAGTGCTTGTCTGATCGTGCAAGACAAGCTCCTCCGCATTCAGCGGGATAAACCTGCTCAGCCTAGAGAAAAATCATTCTGATTCCAAGAAGCTTTTACAGGTTCTCAGCTTACAGGCATATTTTCTTTCAGTAATCAAGATAAACCTCAGAGAATGTTATAAAATGATACACACCTACCTCTTGTGTGAAAGGATGCTGAGAGAGCGCCGTTCTGGTCCCTTTTTTTAGTGCAGCCTATGGCACAGCTAAGATGGAGCTTTTTTTCCATTGGCCAGAGCACGATGCTGCTGACAACTTCCTTTGTGCTCATTTGCATCGAGCGCTCAACCCCAGGAGTAAATCATTCATAAATATGACTCTTACTGCCTGGAATGAGAAGCAAACGCCTCCCTGTTCTTGTTTTTTTTGGGAGGGGATGAGCTCGTTAGCAGAGGAGGCGCGTTGGCCACGACCCTGCTCTGCTTTGTGCTGGGATCAGCCATCAAACCATGACGCTTGAAGTGTTAATATCTGCAGATTCCCAGCCTCTCACCGTGTGGTTAGATTCTCTTGTCATGGACTGTAGCAGGCTGCAAGCAGGCAGATTAAACCAGATAATCTTCCTGATCCAACTGACAGAACAAAAATTTGATAAGTCATCTTAACTGTTTGTTGTACCTCTGAATTTATTTTGGTCGCTTCAGAACTCTCATTACATCTAAGATTTTTCTATTTATTTATAAATGTCCTACATAGACGTTAATTTTTAATCGTAAAAGGGAGCCCTGTAGGGGAAAATCCCTGCGGGCCACATCTTCAGGGGGAGCTGGCTTTTCATTTTCCTTCTTTTAATTTAGTAACCAGCATAAAATATTCTTCTGTAGCTGGAGTCACACTGATTCTTCTATGTTAATTTTAGAATTCTTGTGCTGTGTAAAGCCTTTAAGACAATGTCATGTAACAGCTTCACAATTCTCTCTTTTCTCTTGATCTTTCCACGGAAATAATAGGAGCTCTGTATCTCTGAGATAACTGTTGTCCTATCAGATGTGCTTAGAAATCACCAGAGGATTAAACAATCCCCATGGTGACAAAGAGATGGTGTTCTTTTTCTGGAGTAGATGAAATTCCAGAAAACTGTTGCCATTAGGCTTGAGCAATGTTGTGCTGGTAATGAGCCTGTGGCTTGTGATAGTGGTTTGTGGATATTTGTGTTTAATGTGCTGTGCTAAGAGCTGACATTAATGAAGTGGTCATTAACATCCTTGCAAGAACTTTGGAAACAAAATGATAGCAAACTTAATGATAAAGAAAGCCAGAGTTGACAGCAGAGGGAGTTCTGGGTTGTTGTTCCAGGGATGCAACACACCAGGTGAATTAGATTGCATTTGTATGGCTCTGTATAATAAATTCTCCACTAGAGCTACTTGAAACAATTTTTTTTTTTAAATCACAGCCTTCCTTTACCTGCTGTGTAACCACTGAGTGCCTTTGGGGAAGAAGGGAAGCTTTGTGCCCCCATCTCAGCAGCAGGAAGGTATTGGTGGTGCAAATACAGTGCATTTTTTCAGCGTGGATTCATGTAGTGTAAATGATTGTGGGATGTTAAGCCACCAAATTAAACATGTTCTCTTGCAGCAGTAACTCTGCAGTCACTTGCTGCTTTCTTAACTTTCTATTTGGGGAGTTCTGGTCAGAAATGTTCCAGAGTTGTGTCCTCTGGGTCTGGATCAAGATGTGTGCAAGGACTCACCTGAGGGTGGCTGCTTCTGCCACTCCTGTTTTTGTCCACAACTGTTGATTCAAAAAGCTGCTGGAAGTAGAGGGAGAACATGATGGAGCTGAGAGACAACGGCAAGCTATCAAAGCAACCTCTAATTGTTTGTTTTCTTTCTTTGTAGATCACAGCAATGGATCATTTAACTTGAAAGCCCTTTCAGGAGGCTCTGGCTACAAGTTTGGAGTCCTTGCTAAAATAGTGAATTATATGAAGGTACTGGTGTTTTGGTATAAAATAATACTGTTTTAAATTTATTTAATTATTTATTGTCCCATGGAAGCTGAAAAATGCTGAATGTTTCAACCTCTGAAATTCTTTTACTGCAACAGAATTTCAAGAAACTGCTTGTTAAATTCAAAGTGCTGTCAGTAAATGAAATTGTCAGCATATTGTTCCATAACTGAAATCCTGATTATCCCAGCTCACTTTACGACCAAGATAATGGGGTTTATTTGCAGGAATTTCAAGATCCTGTCAATTTTTGGGATTAATGGGCTAGTGATCAAAATAAAGTGTAATTTGTTTCCAAGCTTAGTTACATTTTGGTGGTGGAGTTGCTGAATGAAGTGAAATGAATGAGCTGTAAGAGATCCTGTTTGCTTTTCCAGACCCGGCATCAGCGCGGTGATACGCATCCCTTAACTCTGGAAGAGATACTGGATGAAACACAGCATTTAGATATTGGACTCAAACAGAAACAATGGTTAATGAGCGAGGTAAAGGAAAAACATGTTCAGATTTTCATCAAGGAATTCTGAAAAACCTGTATTGTACACATTTACTAAACCATTAAATATGTAATCCCTCCTTCATGAAACTACTAAGTAGATCTGTAACATTCCGTGCTGGCAGCACTAATAAGCTGGGGAACAGAAACTTCTGCTCTGGGAGTGTTGGTTGTGAGGGAAGCTTGACTTTGCTGAAGTCTTCCAAAAGCTAGCTCTAGGTTTCGTCCATAATGAACCAGAATATCAGAAAGGAATGGAAGAGCTCAAGAGCTCCTCCCAAGAAGCGCATATAAAATTATCGCTGAGCTTTTGCCAGATGAGAAAAGGTAAACAAATAACCCTGCAGCACCAAAGTTGGGTCCCTTCTCTGTTAGAGGTGCTCTGTGTCGTGGTGAATAATGCCTAGGCTGGTGATCTAGGATCCAAGGACTTAGAATCTGTTTAAACTCAAACCTCCAGCCTGGCAGCTGTAATGTGTGGTTCATGTGCTCAAAAGCACACCAGAAAAAAGTAGTAAGTGTCTGCACTGTTTCAAGATTTGAAATTTCTGTCCCTGTTACAGGCTCTAGTCAACAACCCGAAAATAGAAGTTGTGGATGGGAAGTATGCCTTCAAACCCAAGTACAACTTGAAAGACAAAAAGGCTCTGCTCAGGCTCTTGGACAAACATGACCAGCGAGGGCTGGGAGGGATCCTTCTGGAAGACATCGAGGAAGGGCTGCCCAATGCACAGAAAGCCATAAAGGTGAGGAACACGTGTCTGTTCACTTCAGCTGTTCACTTCTCAGAGGGAAGAGAGTCCCTAAGAGTTTTCTCATGAGTTGTTTCTGTTCTTCTGATAACTCAGAAGCCATTTCAGCAGATCAGATATTGTGGCCTTTTCTGTATTTCATCCTTTACATTCAGATTTGCCCTGATGTCTCAGCACATCTCTCAGAGCTTTTTCTCACAAAAGACTCCTGATCTCCCACATTCCAACTGCAGGCATTTAGTTCAGCTTTCACACCTTGACCTCAGTCCTCTGAATCTCATTTTCAATTTATTAGTGTACTCATGTGTTTCATGGCCAGTTACTTTGCAGCTTCTCCAGTTTGCTGTTGCTTTTTGTAGCACGAGGTCTGGCTCTGTTGGAGTTGGAGACCTTCAGCTTGGAAATGAAGTGATTTTGAGTTGTTGTTTTGCATTTGTTTTTGAGGCTTTAGGGGACCAGATCATCTTTGTTAATCGCCCTGATAAGAAGAAAATTCTTTTCTACAACGACAAGAGCTGTCACTTTGCTGTGGACGAAGGTAGGTGTTGTTTTACGTAGGACTTCATGACTTCTGAATTCATCTGATCTGAATTCATCTTAAGTACCTCTGTGTATAAGCAGCCTTCAGGTAGAGCAGTCTTCTAGGGTGATAATGAAATATTAGGTGTGTCCAGATGCGAGGGCAGTGTTTATATTAACATGAAGCTAACGACACCAGCGAGTGAGGCCAGTGGTAATACCTTCTACTTTTACCCTCTACACTGGAGCATGGCACCAAGAATCCAAGAGTTGTCTTCAAGAGTAGTGGTACAGAAGAGACTAAAAACCACCTCACTGTGAATGAAATAGCAGCTAACATTTTGCTGCTTAAGGGGAAGCCAAAAATACCCCAAAAAGATGATTTGTAGGTGCAAGATTTTTGTTGGTTATTTTCCCCTTTTATTTACCGTGTGCCTTTTATTGGTGAATGCAGCAAGAAGCCATAAATGGAGCAGAAGGAGGAATGTGGATGAGGATGAGGAACAGAGGGATGAGATGTGAACAAAATTCTTGAGAAGGGGGTGGTTACAACTCAGAGGAGAGCACAGATCTGGGGCAGTGGTGCTGCCCAAGGCTGGAGTGGATTTGGGGCTTCACAAGTTCAGGATGTTTGTTGTGTCACAAATAGTGGTAAAATCCTCTGGTGCCATTTTATGCACAGAAGTCAATTACAGAAATCAGGGTGTGTTCCAATAATGACATAAATGCCAACATCAAGTGTCTGTAAATGCAGAAAAGGGGAAGGCAGTCTGTGTCAGAAGATCTTATTTTGAATGACTGAACACTTTCTTTTTTTCATGTATTGTTCCTGTAACATGATACATAAAGCCATTGCATCACACAGCATCACATTATGTATGGTAAAAAAGAGTTTTGGTACAATTTTGAGCTGCTCTACTTACAGGACTACAGGAGGATGCATAAAGATTTTTCTTTCTTTGCCTACCTCCAAGGGAATCTTTATTTCCAGTAGAATTTAGCAACTGAAGATATGTATCATTAACTGTTATGAACTGAGAGTACACACTTGTAATCTCAGTAATAATACTTCTCTTTCACAAAGTTAGAGATGACATCTAGAGCAAATAAAAAAAATCTCAAAATGAAGTGAATTTCTTTATAAACAAGAATTT
This sequence comes from Chloebia gouldiae, assembly GCA_003676055.1. NCBI lineage: Eukaryota > Metazoa > Chordata > Aves > Passeriformes > Passeridae > Chloebia > Chloebia gouldiae. Next base: position 925,611 of record QUSF01000069.1, on the reverse strand, counting down.
CCATCATTTATTGGTAGCAGCAGTGAAACTGTATGCAAAATGCAGAAGGGATTCACTGGAGAATTTCTGATTTCCAAATGTTTAGGAGTTTACTCAGTGCTCTTGCAGTAACTTTTGAGACAGAGCTTTTAAGTTTTAGCCACTGGTTGTATCATAGTCATGTTGCTAAATGAATGTTTTTTCTTGTGCAATTTTTTCCAGATAGCAGGAGCCCAACCATACTAAAAGAGTTATCAGAGGGAGGTCTCTACCCTGTTGCTATTAGCTTGTAATAACTCCAGGATTAGCTGTGAAATTTCATAACAGAGCCTATTTTGTTAAGATGTAGACAAAGGCATCAGGCAGCCAGGATAAATCCCGGGCTCCTCTTACACAAGACATGTAGCACACTCGTGGATGAGCAAGCAATGCAAGCTATTGCTGCCAGAGGGAGGAAGAGGTTAAAAAGCCCCTTTTAAAACGCCTGGCCTCCTGCTGAAGGAAGGCATTTAAGCCCACAGTGTGTGTCCTGAAGGGATCTATGTGCAGTGTTTGTAGTTCAAGGTGGCTCTGCTTCCTTTTATCCGCAGGTGGCAGCAGCTTCCCATCCCAGCCAGAAGTGATGTTTTGTTGTTGCTCTGTTCCTGCTGGTTTTGGTTTTCCTTTTGATGCTTGGTTCTGAGAGGGGGCAAGAATATTTTCTCCTTTGTGAATAATAGTGATCCACCTGCATATGGCACAGTGCTGAAAACATCCCTGAGGAGGTTCACTCACTGCAGCTGGAGCAGGTCCTTCTTCCAACCGTGTTATCCTGTGATGAAGGAAACCCATCCTTCCCGAGCAGCTTTGCTTTAGGATTCTTTCCAGAGCAGCAGAAGGGTGTCTCTTAGGGAGTCACTGGCAGAATTGTCTGTGCACACGACGAGTTATGACACGTCTCTGCCTTAGCAATGCTACTGCAGCTCATTATCTCTGGCAACGTTAAAATGAAGTTTTTTAAAAGACTGCAAAATAAGCCTTGAAGTGTTGGCAGACTCTTTGATCTAGCAGCCGATGACAGTTCAAAATATGTTTCTAGTTTAATGTTTATCCTCAGAAATAAGGTCTCTGTGCTCCACAGTGCTCGGTGCTGCCTTATGGTATCCCAGTTCGGAACATGTGTTGGCTGAGGGTGATAGCCTTGAAAAGTCGGGTGTCCTCTCCCACTGCTGCCTCAGAGAAAGAGGAGCTGCCAGGGCAATTTGGAGCTCTCTGCCTGGAGTAGTGGGCGGATCTCCTTTCTGGCAGTGTCTGCCTCTCTGCCCTTGATGGCTGAACAAGCTTTTCTTTCTCCCCCTGTGAAAATAAATCCCAATGTATTGCAGCAACAGAGCGCTGCCTATATATCGTGATCTCAAGGGTACTGGAGAGGGTTTTAGCAGTAAGGAACAGCTTTTGTTCTTGCTTTTATGTGATTAGCCGAGGAAGGTTCAGATTGCATGTGTTCCTTCTGGACTTCCTGGCTAATTAATCTACTGTCAGTGGTGTGGAGCTGAAAGTGTTTATAAAAGCAGGGCCAGATTTCAGGTGCTTCAGCCAAATCAAGCGCTGCCTTTTTGTGCTGGGGCGAAGCACTTTGCATGTGAACAAGGCTTTCACTCCTGTGCTGAATGCTGAAAGGCCAGTTTGATTGCCTAACTGCTAGAGATGGTATCTTCCCCAGCTGAATGCACTATAGGAAGTATTTTCTTGCTGAAAAATTCGGATACTTAATTATTTTAATAATTAAATTTTAAAATTCTTCCTAAGCCTTTAAAGGGTTTTAGAGAGTGGCCAAAGGTTCTTTCATTAAAACTGTAAAAACTGCTTGGGATCAGTGCTGATTTACATCTGTGGTGGTCCAGGGACAGCACAGATTTAGCATCAAGCACCTTTTCCTTCTGGTATAAATCCAGTGCTGCGTTCCCTGGGACTGTTAGGACTGTAGTTTCTTCCCTTCTGCATTGTTATTGTCTGCTTTTGTCCTTTGCTCAGCTTTTGGCTTGGCTCACTGAGGATTTTTAAGCTGTTTTTAATCTCTGGCAGATTTTATTACCTGTGTGATGTATCAGTTTATCTCCACAACCATCTCAACCTTTCTGCAAGAGCAGGTGAGGCAGTCAGAAGTGCTGGATAAGCCTCTCCAAAGTCACCAGGCAGTCATTTACCCATGACTTCATTCCCCAAATGTAAGCATTTATAGAAAGGAAGTGTGTTAGAGTATAATCACTCAGGGAATGTCAGTGCAAATTGTTTTCATCTATGAGGCAACTCGTGATGCTGTAAAATCAAGGTAACTGTGCATCCTTACCCCTTGGGTGTTTCAGAGAGAGAAGGTGTCTGCAAAATCTTTGTTATGCTGCCCTCTGCTTTAGCTCTGTGTTGGGTCCCACTGGCCAGAGCTCATTGTTTTGAGTTTTGACTTCATGTTGCTGGAGATGTCGGCAAACACCTGAACTGGCTTTTCACCAGCTTCTGGTCTCATTTCCTTCTCTCAGTACTCAAAAGACCAGAATTTAGCTCTCTGAAGGAGCAAGGAAGCAGCCTGTAAGTAGTGTTGGTTCTGTCCAATTTCTGAGTTAACATGTTTTAGTGCTCAGATTTCAAGATATTGTGTAAAGGATTTGTTCATGACACTTGCCTCAGTATTGGGATCACAGCTTTCTGCCTCTTCTCAGGAAGATCTGCATTGGAATCAGGACTTGAAAGCTCTGTGAAAAATGCAAATCTCGGTGAGAGTTCAAAGCATCTGCATGGCTTTGACCAGAAACTCCTGGGAGATTTCTCCCCTGGGGCTTTTTTCTGGCCTCTGTCTTGTCAAAGCAGCCTAAGCCCGCAGAGATTGTCGGCTTGCCTGAGTGCGGCCTGCTGAGGTCAGGTGAAGCCTTGCTGTCTTTTTATCCTCCTGTAGCCATTTTACTTTCATTCTGGCTGATGGATAATATAATTTAGTGGCTCTGAGAGACAAGTCTCACCTTTCCTGTGCTGTGGTGGTGTCAAGACCACTCAGCAGTGGACAGGACACGGAACAGGAAAACTGAATGTGCTCTGTCATCCTAATGGCTGCAGGCACCGCAGGAATGCATACATCCCAACCTGTTCTCCATGGCTGGCTGGAGCACGCCAGCATGTGGGGAGCCTCCTGCTCCAGCCTTCTCCTGGCACTCCTCACAGCAGCACTGAGCTCCTTGTGCTCTGTGAAAGAAAGACCTTATGAAAAATGGTGTATTGAAGCCTGCCCTAGGAGCTGCTTTCTGCTGCTGTTTTCTGCTCTTCAGACACACAGCAAAGGCCAGGGTGACAGTACTTCTGATTCTTCTCAAGGAAACCAGGAAAAATCTTTCCCGATGTCAGGTCAAGGGTGTATTTCCTGAGGTGCAGAAGTACCACAGCTACAAATGCAGATGGTTGTTTCTTGAGAGCTGTAGTTATTGCCAGCTTTTCCCACAGGTTCTCATATTTCAGAGAGGATGTCACAATAATTCAGAGAGTGTATTCCCAAGGTCTAAACTTTCCCTGGCTGATAGGGGCATAGTCCTTGGAGACTTAAAAGCCTGACAGGTAATATGTAAATGGTTCAGTGCCAGCCATCCAGCTGCTCTGTTTCTTCAGACCTTGCATTTAGCCCAGAGTCTGGTGTTACACCAAGTCAGTTTTGTGATGCGATGACGGATGGATCTCCCTTTCCTGTTAGATGGCACACCAAGTGCAGACAGCTCATATGCACTGAAGGGCGGCAGCTCCCTGTGCTTCTCCACCTTTCTCCTGTACTTTTAGTTCCAAACCTGTCCTTCAATAGGGAGCATTTCCATGTTGTTGTGACTCCCTTTTTCCTGGGCAGTGAAGTGTTTTAAAACCTTACATGGAGATCCTGCATGGGAAGGAGATTCTTTTGCAATTACTGCAAGCAAAGCAGTAGTGCTGAAAGCAGCCTGATTTATGCAGGACTTTTTAAATGGAGTTGCAGAATATGATATGGTGACTCTGGTGGGGCCAATTAGTGGATTAAAGTGTCTGTATGTAAAGTCCATTCTAGCTCTGCAGTTTTGGATCTCGGTGCCTGTTCCATTTGTATTTCTTGGCCGAGTTTAAAAGGTGGATGTGAAGCTGGAGTGATGTTATAACCATGGCACTACAAGAAATGCAGACCACTGTAGTTAGATATTAACTGTGATCTGCACTTCTGTACATGCTGATCCTTGAAGAGCTGACCATTTCTTTTCTAGTGTTTAATTTTTCACTTCTGTTCCCCAGAAGAATGTAGACCAGTTTAACCTTAAGCACCTATCCTCAGCTTTCCTTTTTTTTTTTTTGCACCAGGGTGTATTTGTCCATATATCCTGAACTCTAATGGTAAGACATGTTTGTTTGCAGTAGGATATTATAAATAAGAGGACAAACCTTCTCCACCTGCTGCAGCTGGATGAGGTGAGGGATGATCTGTGATAGCAGGCACCGTCAGCTATGCTGAAAGCCTGGAAACCCCCTCAAAATGGATGAGCAGATGGAGAATGTCTTGACTACAGTGTCAGTCCTTGCATTAAGGGATGTACACACTGATCCCAGGGTGCTGGATAGCCTCTGTGAAAAACAGGCTATGAGCTATCTCCCTGTAATCAAACGTGGTGTTTTGACAGGTTTTGGTTCTCTTCAAAACCAAAACCACTGCATTACCAAAAACAAACACTGTCTTGACTGGTGAAATTCCTTTCTTTTGTTTCCTGGAAAGCTGGGGCAGTCTCTTACTGTTGGCAACAGGAAGAGGAGGAACGCCTGAGATTCAAAGCATGTATTTGCATAGAAAAACAAGGTGCTTTAGGTAGGGAATTGTTCCAAGGGCAGGAACCGGATTGGTTTTGTACACTCCCACTTGACTGCAGTGTGCCCAGAGCCAGGATACCTGTGACAGACGGGCACGGGAGTGTCTCATCCCCTGCTGCACAGGACAGATCCTTAAGCATGCAGAGGTTGTGGTTGTTTTGACAACTGTATACTAAATTTATCTGGAAATAAAAGGAAAAATTGAGTCTTGCCTTGCTATGTGTGCCTCGTGTTTTATTTATAGTTTGTTAGCCAGACCTGCTGACAGGATGTATCTTAACTCCCTGCCTGGGGAATGAAGGGAGGTAGGATCGTACCAGCCGCTGCCTGGAGAAGGCATTCCAGAGGCTCTGTGAAACTTTACGTGAGGCAGAAAGTGTGCAGGCAGATGGCAGCTGCTCTAATTAAGACTTACTGTCTCTGTCTGTTTTCGTGCTGCTGTGGTTTTTAAGGTGTCTCTCTTCTTTTTAACACCAGAGGAATTTTAGTACTTTGTTATCTGTAGAGAACCGTGTGGATCATGTTGCAGCGATAAAGGAGCTCAGAGCCACTGAAGTAAATGTCTTGAACCTTCAGCAAATTAGGCAGTGGGATGAGGAGTCTCCCAAGTCAGTGGCAGCTGACGATGTGTAAATGAAGGATAAAGTTGCCATTTATGGTTAGTGATCACCCTTCATCAGGATCTGTGAAACTCACTCACAGCCTACACTGCTCTGGAGATCCCAGGCAAAAAAAAAAGAGCAAATAAACACGAAAAGCACAGGTTGCCTCTGGGTGCTCCTGATGCTCGAGTGTAGTTCAGCTTGCGGCTGTTTTGTTGTTGTTTTGTTGGTTGGAGTTTCATCTTTTCAGTTTTTGGGTGTTCTTGGCAGTGCATCAGCATTTGGAGGGGGTGAAGGCTGTGCTGAGTGCCTGCTGGCGGTGACAGACTGACGCGCCAGAATGTTTGAGTGTTTGAAATCAAGTCTCTTTCCTTCCCTTCCTGTGGGGTCTTTGCCCAGGGTTTGCTCACTGAGATATAAAACCAAGTTTGTCGTTTCAGAATTCCAGAAGCTGTGGAGGAGCATTCCTGTGGATTCTATGGATGAGGAGAAGATAGAAGAGTATCTGAAACGCCAGGGTATTTCTTCCATGCAAGAAACCGGACCAAAGAGAATAGTAAGAGATTCAAATTATAGATATTCATAGGAAATCCCTCCCTTCCTGATCCCGCAGTGTTAATTCCAAAATGTGTTGGTGAGCCTATGCATGGCTTTGTGGAGCTTGGGGGAGTATTAAAAACTGGAAAAACCAAGTGCTGCAGCCAGCAGTCAGTGATTTTTATGACTTGTTAGTGTCAGTGTAATTAATCCAAACAGCATCAAAGGAGGGCAAACTCCAGGAATCCCCGTGAGCTCCAGAGTGGAAGATTCTGCTTAAGGTGTACAATACATCACGAGTAGTTGTATTTTGGGAGGAAGGTGGGGAGGGTTTAACTTTTCTGCTAAACAGATTTGAAGTCCTGATGGGATTGTGGACAGAGCTGTGGGACACGTACCTGCTTCTGTAGCTGCACTTAAGAATGCCAGCTTTACTACTGTGCCTGGGATACTGTGGCTGTGCTCTGTCCCCAGGGTCATCTCCCTGCCTGGATTGGATTTGGATGCTGTTGCTTCTCCAGGAACCAGCACTTCCCTTCCCTGCCCACCCCTGGTTCTGGCAGAGCTCGTCTTTCACAGCAGTGGTGACCAGCAGGTGTCACACGTCAGGTCAGATGTCACAGATCTTCTGATTCCTGTTTGTTTCTTCTTGCAGGCTCCCATTCAGAGGAGGAAGAAACCTGCTTCTCAGAAGAAACGCCGGTTTAAGACTCACAATGACCACTTGGTTGGAGTATTAAAAGATTACTCTGATGTGGTTCCTGGCAAGCAGTGAGCGGTTGAATTTTGGAGCAAACGCGCGTTTCTAGACGGGCTTTCTGCTGCTGGGGCTCGGTGTCTGCTCACACAAGGACTGACTGTATATAATAATGTGATGTGTTTCCCCCACCCCAGCAAGTGCCGAGGTGAAAAAGGTCAGTTTAAGAGCAAGTATGAGCTACTAAATTTAGAGGTTAATTTAATTAGCTAATGGGAAACGTGTCTTTGAGTAAGAGGTTCTCACTAGTTGCCTGTTGGCTTAGGGTGATAAATGGTGCTCAGCATGTAATGCAGGAATTCCTGCTCAGTGCTTAACTCTGCTTTTACATTGCTTAATGGGTATTTACCTGGAATTACTTAGAAGGGGCTTTCTAGTGGGATTGAATACAGCATTTGTTTTACCTATTTCAGGAAAACTTTTTCCTAAAATCACTGCAGGCAAAGTTTCTTTCACAGTCAAATACACCCATGGTTTGTATGCTTCTTCCTTGCCATGGGACTGAGCTTTACTGAAAGGCGGTGATATCTGAGACTCAAACTCAGAAAACCCCCGCTCCGAAATCTCAGCAGGCTGTGGGATGGGATGCAGCCAGAGCTTCCTAATGGTAATTAGGAATTGCTCTCGGCGATGTCTCCTCATTGTTGTGGGTACAAGTGTGTTCCAAGTTCTGCTCTGTGCACAGGAGGGAAATAAAATGAAGGTGTAAGACTGAAGTGTTTTTTTTTCTTTTAAGTAATAAATTTACAATGTAGGTTTCCAGTGTTGCTTCCTTAAAGAATGGGAGAATCCGCAACTTTTGTGCTTGTTGCATTTTCCTTTTCGTGGAGGTAAAGGAATCTTTGCTATGTTTTTATCCTCTCAGTGACTTACTGTTCTAGGCTAACGCTGTCATCTTTTTAATAATGGCTGGGGAGAGGGGAGGAACCACCTTAAATGCAAGCTCCCTGTAGATGCCTGGTGTTATGTAAGGCAGCACAGCCTTTACATGGAATGTGGCCAAATCATGTCCTCTCGATAACTTATTTTTATGTTCCGCACCAGAGCCGGTCAATGCTGATCCTGTTTTCATGGCGCTGCAGGAGAGGAGCTGTTTCTCTGTTCTTCCAGGGTTAGGATCAGAGATAAAAGAGGTGCCTGCAGCTCCCCACCGACGGCAGATCTCTGCTGCCTGAGCTCAGGCTGCTGTCTTGCTTGATGCAGCTGGGGTCGGAGCAGAGGCCGTCCGATGAGGCCACGTGAGCAGATGAAGAATGAGGCTTTGTTGCTGTGGCACTGAACAAGTTCTGTCAGCTTGGGGAAATACGCTTCTGTAAGTGCAGCGTTTATCCTCCTGTTTGAAAGGCTGCTCTTCTGAGAAGCAGGCAGTGCTTCCAACATTGCACATGTCAGCCCAGCCCTGTTTAAGGAGCTGCCAAATGCTGTTGGGAGGTTTCTTCTATTTTTTTTTTTATATATTTTATATATATATATATATATATATATATATATATATATTTGTGCTGCTCCTGTATCTTCCAGGTCTGCACAAACAATTCCTCTTGGCACTTTTTAGTTTTGCATTACAGCTCTGTTTTAAGTACCTGTAGCACACTTGCAAAATTGTTCACCTCTCTTCTGTCATCTTCACTCAAGCTAAAAAAGGTTCCCTTCCATCTGCTGCATTTTTGAGCCGTGATTTTTTTTTGTGGTGGTGCTTGGACAACAGCAGAGCTCTGAGTTGCCTTTCTTGCCTTTGGGGAATCTCATGGAGTAACTTCCCAGTTATCTTACGTAACACTGTCCTTTCTCTGTGAACCAAAACTGGCTATAAGGTAGGCTACCTGCTTTGTTTCTTTGCTCAAGTGATTAGGATAATAAGAGTCTGAGTCTAAAGAAAACGCCTCCAGCTACTTTGAAAGATTAAAAATATGTTAGGTCAAAAAACAGGAGAGCAGGAAAGGGAAAATGACTGTGAGCTCTGTGTGCTGCACTGGCCTTGTCAGGCTCCAGTGTTCAAAGGAACAAAAGGGTCCAGGTGGTGTCCAGTTGGAAAGACTGAATTAGATGCTTTGCCTCACTGGAGGATGCCTTCTCCTCTACAATAGTAGCAGAAAGGGCAAAAATAAGTTTTGCAGCTTGTTACAGTAAAGTCTGAAAAACAGCTGAAGGGGAGCTCATGTTGGTCTGTTAGTGGTGTCATGGACTATACACAAGCAGTGGTGAAGAAAAACAAGTTCAGACAGTAAGCACAGAATTGCAGAAATCCAAATTGGTCTGGGTTGGAAGGGACCTTAAAGCCCAACCCATTCCAACCCCCTGCCATGGGCAGGGACACCTTCCACTAGACCAGGTTGCTCCAAACCCACTCCACCCCAGCCTTGGACACTTCCAGTGATGGGGCAACCACAGCTCTGGGTAATCTGTGCTGGGGCCACAGCACCTTTACAGGGAAGACTTTCTTCCATATATCTAAGCTAAATTTCCCCTCTTTCACCTTGTACCCATTCCCCCTTATCCTGTCACTACAGTCCTTGATGAAGAGCCCCTCTCTGGCTTCCTTGCAGGCTCCTCAGATAGTGGAAAAGGCTGTGAAGTGTCCATACAACCTCCTCTTCTCCGGGGTGAACAGACCCAATTTTCTAAGCCTGTCAAAAAGAAGAGAAGCATGAGCTCCTCTCTTTTGTGTTGACTTCAGGAGCTGGATTTTGTTTCCCAAAGATGCTCCTAGTGCTCCTTTTTTTCCCCAAGACATCTTAAAAATCAAACAGTGGAACTAGAAAACACCTCAGGATATATGAGCATGAGTCTGTTTGTTGAACCTATTTTGGTACCATTCCAGTTCACTTCAGTCTCTTCACAGCATTATATCCTGATCAGGCTCTTTGCTGAAGTTGAACTGTTAGAAACTTAAACCTCCTTCTTACTCCTCCAGGATGTTCTCTTGTGTTCTGTATGTGGGAGACTGACTCTCCTGGTGGCCAAAACCACCATTCTCTCAGCTTGCTTACTTTGGCAAAACCCTTCCTCCCTCAGACTGGCATTGCAGAGGGTTGCTGAGAGGCATCATGTTCTGTCCTGGCAACCCTGGGCCATTATTCCATTTTTCTTCTCCTTCCCTGGAAGCATCTGCTACAAACCAGGAAGAAGAGGGTACTTGGGTTGAGACCATAGAACAGCGTATTTCAGATGGAAGTGGTCTGTGGCAGGCACCTTGGTCTCATGCATTTCAGGAAGGTTCTTTGGCAAACCCATCTCAGTGCTTGTCCCTGTCCCTGCCTCTTCCACTCTCCTGAGGCTCCTGTCCAGCAAGGACATTTTTCCCTCAGCTCCAGGATTTGGTAGATTGATCCTTCCTTTTTTAAAGAAACAAGTTGAGTAGCCCAGGTGTGTCACACATCTAAACATGGATCTCTACCTAGTAACTTCTCTCCTAAAAGGTGCTCTGACTGCAGAGTTATTCCACCTCCTCCTCCATTATGATGATCATTCTGGAAGGGGATGGAAAACAGCAGGATGGCGTATGGTTGAATGAGAAAACTGACATAAGGCAATGTGTACGAGAGCTCATCTATAATTCATCGTGATCATTCCAGGCTTTTAGGAAGCGGAGGAGAGCGAGGTGAGGGAGCCCTGGCAAGGGGATGGAGGCCCTGCACGTGGCTGCAGCCAGCGAGGGCTGTCACTTCCGATGAGCACGGGCGGGCGGTGCCGAGCCACCAGGGAGAGCTGTGCTCCCACTACCTGCTGATGAGGAGGGGCTGCCTTTGCAGATAACTAGAAGCAGCCGTGCTGCTGACATCTCATTATTTCCAGCTTCGTTGCTCACTTTCCGGTCGTTGCTAATGTAGCAGGCCCAAACTCCTTTGTGTGTTGCTGCCTCGGGAGCCTCTGGCAGCTCTTGCTTCTGGGGTAGGATGTCCAGGAGAGCCTGTGCTTAGTGTTGGCTGGTTTAAAATGGAAAGACTAACCACTGGCAGCCATCAGGAAGAGGAGAGCTTGGATCTCAGCCCTCGGGTGCTGGCTTCCTTCTGCTGGCAAAGTCAGGGATATGGCAAACGAGGTGCTCTGGGATTTGATCTCCTCCCAGGGGAGAGTGGGTCTGCTCTGGCACTGTTCCTCTGTGAGTCCTTTGGTTCTGTGAGTGTGTTCTGGCCGTGTCGGTGTTGTCAGCCCTGCTCAGGCTCTCAGGACACATCCCTGCTATGCAGATCAGGAAGAATGGCATCTCCCCAGAAGAGAGGGCTTGCCTGGACACAGCAGGGCTCCCTGGTATTGCGTAGCTGTTCTCTTCCCAAATGAGGTGACCGCAGCCTTCGCTACTCCAGCAAGGGCCAGCAGAGCAAGGGAAACAGTTGGCTCTCTGCTCAGCACCAGGGAGCTCACACCAACCTGGACACTGTGTCTGTGTCTGGACACAGCTTAGGCCTCCCCCTCTATTCAGTTGCCCCTCCATCCCCAGGGATGCTGGTTGGAGCTGCCAGGTTGGTCGAGGCTGGGGGCAGAGAGCCTGGGAGGAGTCGTGGGGAGCTGGGACTGCTCCGTGTGCTGAGCAGGTGGCTGAGGGTGTATCTGACCACAAGGTACAGTAATGTGAAGGGCAGTAAAGAGGATGATGTGGTCAAATGCTTTTGGCAGCTATGGCTGATGACATAATAGGAGAATGTGGGAAGTTTGGCTTCGATATTAGGAGGAAAGCAGCTGGTGGGGAGATGTCTCCATCCATGAGGGTTCAAGCATTGCCCAGACAAGACCAGGCTGCCCAGGTCTCTTGGTAGCAACCGTCAGAGAGGGAGGTTGGATCAGAGACCTTCTGCAGCCCCTTCTGCCCACCTATGGGTCTGAGCCCTGGTTCCTTTGGTGCCTCCTGGCATGCTGTAAGAGCAGTTTTTGTTTTCCCCAGCTTGCTTTCTGCTGCTTTGGCTTGCAGTGGCCTCTGTGTTACTCAACAGCCCAGGAAAAACAGCCATGACTCTGAAAACCCATCAGTGCTTCTGTGCCTGGGATTCACGTGTCCAACTGCTCCAGCCTCGTGGGTTGGACATTGTGCAGAGTACAAGCACAGCAGGGGAGAAGGATGGTTAAGGCAGGAGTTTGTCCTGCCATTAAGTTAATTTTTTTACTGTATACCTGCACTTCTGGGCTTGCATCCAAGGCCTGAAGTACTTGTGCGATTTCTTCCTGCCTGCATCAGTTTGGTTGTATTCTCTATTCCCTCCTGAGCTGGTTATTAATTATGGAGACTGCAGAGATGAAGTCCAGACTCTGCTAATGGTTGACTTCCCAGTGCTTTAGAGAGAGCATTTCAGAGACCTGCTAATGGTATTTCTCAGCTTTGCTTTTTTAAGCCCCACTCTCATCTAGGTTTGTAACCCTGAGTGAGGCAGGTAGTGGTGTTCACGTGCTGGCTGGAGCCTGGTTTTCGGGGCAGGTCACATCTGCAGCACCCAGCTCATGGCCCTGGGTTGGAATGTCCTGCTTTTTGTGCTGGCAGGGAGAACAGAGCCTGGCAGCTCTCAGGCAGTGCAGTGACCCTTGCACAGTGACACCTCTCAATTTCCCTTTAGGAATCAGGGAATTAATCCATGCTGAGCACTGTGTCAGGTCCCAACTATGCTCACAGAACCACTCATTTCTTTGCTCTTAGCCACCGGCTTCCCTCACAGTGCCTGTGTCTCAGCCTTTAAAGCTGCCTTACCAAGCCCTGGTGCTCTCACATCTCTCTTCCAGCATTGTTATTCCTTCTCTCCCTCTCTCAGGAATGGTGCTGGGTTTGCTCCTCCTCCCTGCCCCATCCGGGTTGCGGGTGCTGCCAGCCTCGGCGCCGGCTCTGTCTGCCCTTTGCTCTCCCTGGCCCGGCTGGTACATCTCTGTTCCTGTGGCAGGATCCCCTGTCCCTTCTGCTGCTGCCTGACCATCTGCTCCAAATCCTCTGAGAGATACAGCTCTCCCTCTCCCACCTTGTTCCCATTTCTCTGCCGTTCACTTGTGTCCATCTGATGTGGGGAATCAGCACGGTGTTTTCTCTCCTAGGCCCTGCCAAGCTGTTCCCTGCCTTTGCAGCTGCTTCCAGTCTGCTGCTGGTCAGCCAACCCCTGTGCAGGGATGCACAGGAAGGAGCTGCCTGTATGCCCCCCTCCCTGAGCTTAGCCTTATGCTGGGGGGATGGGAAAAAAAAAGACTTGGGAAAACGGAAATAGTGAGAGTGCAAAATCTCGCTTTGGTTTTTCCAGCTCTGCCTGTTCATATCCCCTAGGACTTATCCCTGGTATCAGATGGCAGCTCTGGCCTGGGAGTCCCTGAAACCGTTTTGCAATTCTCCAGTGTCAGCCAGCAGCCTGTAAGTGCCCCAATGGTCACAGGGAAGGAATGTTCCCCCGGCCGGCCACGGGGGAAAAGGTCACCGCGGGCAAAGGGGACGCCAGGCGAGCAGCAGCCATGCTGCTCCCACCCCTTGCTCATCAGCACAAACAGGCTGGCTTATGGGGGAAATTGGAAAACAAATTGGTTCAAGAGGTTTAATATTTTGGGCAAGGCCCCACTTCCTTTCGCAGGGCAGATCTGGGAGCAGATGCAATGCCCAGGCAAAGTCCAGGATGTGTGCATGTTTCATGGCTCTCTTAGCTGGAGGATGTTTGCTGCTGAATCCGCTCCCAAAAACATCTGTGCATGCCTTAAAGTGGTGCCTGGGACAGAGGTTTTGGCCAGTTGCTGCTGCTCAGAGCAGCTCTTGGGCTGAGCAGCAGTGTTGTGGCTCCCTTCCTTTCCCTTCCTCCCCCATGCCTGCCAACAAACCTCTCCGCTGGATGCGGCTCGGAAGGAAAGCTGTCAAAGCTGTGACTCCCGGTGGCCACAGCGGGATTAACATCTAACATTAAGGGTTTAACTCATCCCTGCCAGCCAGGGGTTTAGAGTAACTGCCATGCCTCTTCCTTCCACCCTGGGGCTTGTAGCTTTTTTAATCCTGTCCTTTACACCCCGTTTTCCAGGCTGCCTTTGCTAAGCTGGAGCTTGCTCCTGGCACTTTGTTTTTGAAGCCTGGCCTGTTGGCTGGAGCTTCTGGGGATGCTGGTCACATTTGTCAGGGTGGGAGCAGAGCAAAGAAAGGAGGAGGAATTTCTAGGTTGGGCTTGCAAACCCAAGACTTTCAAAATTCCCAGCGTGTTAAAAAAAATACAGAGCTAATCTGGCCCTTGGTCTCTAGGTTACATTTGCCTCAGCCGAGGCTGAGCTCATGGAAAATTGCATCCTAGCTCCTGTGCTCCCTGCCAAGATTAGTAGGTTTAAAAACTAACCGATAACATCTTTGTAAACTTGGGAGTCATTTCTTTAAAGCCTGCTGATCCTTCCAGCCTGAATTTTGGAGCTTTCCTAGAGATCCAAGAGAGCCAAACAGGACGATGGCATCTGCCCTGAAAAATCACCCAGAAGCCTCACAGTGCTTTCAGCTGTTCCCAAGGGAGGAAAGAGGCTGATGTTTGCCAAGGCCCTGAGGAGTGTGCTGGGATCCTTCTCCTTGTTCCCAGCCGGATGCACAGCACACAGCGACGCTCTGCACATAACTTATATTAATCACCGGTTTTATTTTTAAAAAATTACAATAGAAAAGTACCTTTAAACATATTTCCAAAAGCAGAGTAGACAATGTGGAAGCTTCTCTCCTCTTCATGAGACAAAGTACAGGAAATAGTTTGCTAAAAGAGTTAGTCCGTTGCTTGGGAACGCTGATATCGTTCCTTTTGGAGCCGCTCTGAGGTTTGTCTTGGATTTGATTTCTTCTCACATCACTTTTATCAGACCCATTTTTTACAGAAGACCCCAATGGGACCATTTCTGATGGTGAAAAACCCCATTTTTTTATCCCCCTGTCCCACCCTGGTGGCCAGAATCTCAACCATCTTATTTTGGCCCACCCACAGGACAAGAGGAAGGAGAAAGTAAAAGGTGATCATGTTTAACGAGGCCACGAACAGCTGGGAAAAACCAGCTATGAAAGGCCTGGGCAGCAGCTGAACTCAGTGTTCCCTGCAGCTGGAATGGAGATGGGGGAAAGGCAATGGAAGGAGAAGTTCTGCACCTTCCTTTGCAAGAAACCGAAACCTGATAGAGGTTTTGGTTCAGTTTGCTCTCTTCTTTTTCCGAACTCCTCCTGGAGCAAGGAGAAGGAGAACTAGTCTGTCAAGCAGTCTCTCTGCTGGTATTCTATCTCTGTAAAGGATGTTGGTAGCCTCCCTTCTCGTCTTTGCACATGGAAACACGGGAATGCCACGCAGGGAGCAGCTGGACCAGCATAACATCAGCACTAAAACCACAGGCCAGGCCAGGCCAGTGCTTCAGCAAAACGGGAAGCCTCTCAGGACTCATGTCCAACCTCGAGGAAGCTGGCAAACCAAGGATTTGTTGGTATGGTTTTTCATACAGCAGTTTACGTTGCCTGTAACAGCTTGGAGCAGTCATGGCAGGAGGAGGAGGAGGCAAATTGTCACCTTGCTACGTGTGTGGGCTGCCCGCCCATCCCTGATCCGAGCTGTGGTACCCCACGGAAGCTTTGCACAGCAGCTATGAACACAGCCCCAAGGTAAAAAAAAAAAAAAAACACGGGAAGGAAGTTCCTGGTTGTCCTGCCTGCTCGTCATTTGGTGCAACTGAGAAGAAAACAGTAATACTGTAGTGTCTGCAGACGCCTTGCCAACATGGCCAGAGCACGGGTCCTGTGCCAGAGGGGCACAGCTCCTACAAACCCGCATCGTGTGTGTCAACATCCTCACACTTGTGAACTTCGTGCCTTCCACATGCAGCTGGCGGGGCCAGGGGATAATAAGACTCTTCTTCACACACCTTGAAAGTCAAGCACAAAACCTGTGGTCCGACCTGGTGTAAGATTGTCCTCTTGAGGAGCTTTGGTACAAAAATACTTACTCTTGTTTTGTTTTTTGTTTTTCCTTTTAGTTTGTTTTTTCTTTCTTTTTGTTTTGTTTTTTTTTTTGTAGTCTTCTTTCCTATGGTTCCATTTGAAAAGCCTTTTCAAACACTACAACAATGCCTGTCAAACCATGCTTTCGGGAGTAACACACTCTTCCTTACAAATATACAGTGTAAAAGAGGAAAATATTATTACTAGGTATGTTTTTCTTTTTTCTTCTAGGAGAGCAGATGTGTGATAGAGGCTGTGGGAAAGTCTTGGAGGAATCCAAACTTGTGTGAGGTTTTTTTTCAAGCCTGAAACAACAAAGAGGTGTTAAAAAAAAGAGCAGCTGTGATAGAGGAAAAAGGGCTGTGGTTAATCTCTCTTCCTTCGTGGAAGGAAGGAAGCAAGGTAGGGGGGAGAGGGAGGCTTGTTTTGGAAAGTCATGTCAGGATCATGCTCTAAGGACAGTTGTTTAGCAGGGAAAGGGCAAGGTGGGACATGGCTGCAGGGAGAGGCTGTAGCATCCCTGGCACAAAGAGCCCCGCTGATCCCACTTTGTTCCTCCCATTGGCTGCAGTCCCCGGGACTGGAACTGGGAAGCTGGGAGTTAAGTGTGAGTTGCATTTTGCAGTTAAGAGGAATTCAGTCTCTGTTGATCCAAGGCAGGAAGCAAGGACGGAGATGAGATTAGCGGGGGTAATTCAAAGCCGAGAGGCATTCCTTGGCTGTGGAAACTCTCACCCCAGATAACAGCGATCAAGGCGGGAATGGCAGAGCCATGGTTCTGCAGGGCACTAGCTGGAGCAGCCCCAAGGTTGTGCCAACCTCGGGGCCTATTCCCTCAGGGACCTTGTGTTGACTTCCTCACTCCTCTGGCCCCTTCCCAAAGCAGCCAAGCCCGCAGGGTGGCATCCTTACCAGCACACTGAGGTCCTGTGGAGAGCACATCAACCCAGTAGCCACCTTGGAAGACTCCACTAATACCCACAAGACTGACTGTAGGCCACCATCACACACCTGAGACCTGTGGGAGGACATAGCAGAGTGAGGGGTGCTGGCACTGGGTCAATGTGCTCAGGGGAGGGAGTGATGTCACAGGGACCACAGTCAGCACTTCCCGAGAGGACAGCTTGCAGCTTAGCTGGGCCAAAGATGGCACTTGGTGCTCTTGGACGTCTTTTCCACCCTGATTGTGGGATTAGCCCTGCCATGATGGGCTCCAGGCAGCAAATACAGACAGATGCAGGCAGGAGAGCCAGGCCCTCAGCCAAACCCCCTGTGCCCTTCCCAGCTGGAGGAGCCTGGAAGGGAAACAGGAGGTCCCTGAGCCTCCATCCTCGCCACCCACTGTGGCTCTTGGGCTGGTGGACCTGTATCAAGGGGTTTGCTCATCTCCCCTTCCCAGAAGCATCTCTGCTTACATTTTATCTGGAAACATTGCCATGTTGCATATTTTGGAAGAACCATTGGCTCCCAAAGCCTCCCTACTCCCTATTTTTATCTGCTGGGCCTAAAATAGCCAGTGAATTCTTTATGGATCCAAGTCTGAGGCTGGCTGCAGACAGGGGTGGGCTTTGTGCCCTCCTGGCTGAGTGACCTCGTGGCCGCAGCACAGGGCTGCAGATGCCAGGCAGATGGGCAGAGCAGTCACATGCGAGCATGGGCAGCTGATGCTAGAGCTTTGGATCCACTGGCATTTCTCCACAGGTGGGTGTGGAAGCAAGAGGCTTCCCAGCAGGCATTGTTCCCAGTTAGGATGGTCCAGGCAGGCTGGGATTGCAGGCCAAGCAGTGCTCAGAGTCCACGAAGGCTCTTTTCCCTCTTCCATATGAGTCTCCTTTGTTTGTTTATCCACAAAGGCCAAAGTTATTTGCAGAGCATATCTTGCAAGGCTTTTTCCACCCAAAGAGGTCCCAGATGGAATGGGATGTGTCCCTCCGTCCTGCTGGGCAGCCGGGTGCTCGGTAAGGCTGTGCTTCTTGTTTTGGCAGCCCCACCACCCCGAGCTGCCTGGATAGTTTTCCTTAAGGTTTTATGATGTGATGGTGTCAGGGCTGCCTTTTCCATCACAACACTCTGGCATGGTGCCTTTCCATCCTGCCCCAGGACATGTGGGGAAGTGTTGGGATGAGTGGTGGCACAGAGATCCCCTTCTGGGCACAAGGAGGGAAATGGACTTGGGGTGTCTGCTGAAAAGTGGCCACCCACCCTGAGCTGCTGGAGACCCCAGGAGTCGTAGTGGGGGAAGCTCAGGGCAGAGGTGGAGGTGGTCCCCAGGCGGCACAGAAGGATGGGAGCGGGACAGTGGCACTCACCCGGCATTCAGCAGAACTGACGGGACTTCCAGCCCTGAGAACCAGCCTCGGAGGGAGGGAGCCAGCGCATCTGCAAAGGCAAGGGGGACACAAGGTGAGAGGAGGGTGGCTGCCCACCCTGGCAAGATCAGGCTCCATCTGGGATCCCTTCTTCTGGCTTTTCCCAGGCACAGGGCAGAGGAAGGTTGGAGCGCCAGTAGTACAGCCATCCCAGCTCCAGTTCCAACAGTAACCCTGAGGCTGAGCACAGCTCCTGGCGTGGCTGCTTCCAGCAGGATGGAGCTGGAACAGCAGCACCATGATCCCACTGAGCAGGAGTGAGCTCATCCTTCTTAGCTCCTGCAAAGCCTGCTTGAAACAGGGCGGAAAACATTAGATGCCAAAATTTGGCATGCAGGCACTCAGTGCTCTGCCAGATAACTCCGAGCCAGCCCCACCATCCATCCTGCAGTTCCTGGTCCCGCTGCTGTCTGCAGGATCTAGCAAAGCAACTCCAGTTTGGATGGTGGCACCAGCTCCAGCCCCCACCCAGCAAACCCACAACTCCAGCAGCTGCACAGGAGGATGGGAAGGTGAAACCAGCACCCTCCCCACTAGGGTGATATTTCACATCAGGTAATATTGCTTCTGTCTAACATCAGATCTCGGCCTGGGTTTTCCTGAGGGACCCTCAGAGCTTCCGTACGCCTCTGTTTCCTTGGCTGTGTGCTTCCCTGAGCAGGGCAGGTGCTGCCTGTTAGCAGTTATTTGACAAGGCAAGTACATAGCTGCAATAATATTTACCAACGCTCTTCCTATGAACAGCAGGGCCCAAAAAGCTGGAGTTTCATTCAAAGGCTGCACATGGTTTGCACACTGAGCACTTTTCCTCACCCTTCTGCTCAAACCAGCCCCTGGCTGCTTCTGCTCCAGTGATGGTGGCTCTGGATAACCTGGCTCAATCCTGACGAGCCTAGGCCAAAAGCCTTTTGGATGCAGTTTATCTGGCAAATCTGTTTCCATGTGCTTGTTATCTCCTGTTCTGCACTAAACTGGAGCCAGCATCTAGGAGTAAAAGCCAGGGTGATGTCCAGCACGGATGCTTGAGGAGGTAGCTGCCCTTTCCCCCCTTGTGGCAGGGGTCCTTTCCCAGCATCCCCATGATGTTGCAAGACTGGCATTGCAAAAAAATCCTCCTCTTCCACCATTTCCACTTCTCCTCCTTCCCCCCCCGACCCTCTCCCAGGCGGATGGTTAATTTTTAACAGCCACATGCTGCCATAGGGGGCCAGCAGCAGTGGCAGCCGGCAGAAAGCACTTGTGACGAGGCAGTACCTCGTCAATAAAAGATGGGCCCTCCATTTGCGCTTTGCTTCCCTCTTCTCCCCGTGAGAGCTGCTTGGCTTCACACCCTATGAACAGCTCATCGCATCCCATCCATGCTGCAGGGGCAGCCAGGGGTTTTAGAGCCCTCATCTCACACTGGTAGCCAAATAGTTCAGTGCCAGGAGCGATGGGGATGGTCCAGACCCTGAGAGCATCCCCAGCCCTCCCTCCTCCCTCACCACCTGCCCCACCGCAGATGCCAGCGAAAGTAGGAAGGCAGAGACGTGTCTGGGGAAAGACAGGACCCCTGCCAGCATTCAGCTCCATTTGGGAGCCTTCCTTAAATCTCAGGGAGCGGGGAGTGAGTGCCTGTGAGCTGGCCAGAGTTAGTGGTGCAGTGAGCACCGAGGGGAAAGGGGGGCTGGGGCGGGCAGGAGGGTGAGCGGTGGAGGCGGAGGGGTCGGAATTACCTGGGCGTGCAGCGAAGCGGGATAGGTGAAAGCAGGAGGAGGTAGAGCAGGTGCTAATTCCGCTGGGTACAGAGGGTACGGCCCCCACACTTCAGGGCTACTGGGGTAAAGTGCAGGCACTGTGAGCTCATCTGCAAGAGAAGAAGAGGGAGAGTTAATGGCAACCAAAGGGCTGTGACCCTCGCTGCATCCTTCTTTCTCCCCTTGATGCAGGAGCAGAGCTGGCCCTGGAAAAGTGTGAGATGCCACCACTGAGAGACGACTCATAAAGCCAACACAGCATTCACCCACTGGGATAACACGGAATGAGCAATGCTACAGGGCTGGGGACATCACTCAGGGAGCTGAAGCTGGGCTCCTTGTCTCCACGAGGTTTAGTAGTCCCAGGGATTCAGCAGAGGACAGTGTGCAGCTCATGCCTGTGTGCAGCAGCAGGGTGAGGAGCCGGTGTCTGCACAAGAGAAGCTCTTCCAGAAGCAGAAACGAGCACCAAGCGCTCACAGCAGGGCATCGCTGAGGTCTCTCCTGAGACCTCATCCTGCTGGCTGTCACCTCTCCCCAGTCCTCTCCTTTGGGAACCCCCCAGCACGTGCCACCACACAGCAAGCAGGTACCAACACTTCCAATGGGACCTAGCATTCCCCTTGGCCACCGCCTCATGGTATCCCTGCTCCTTCCAGCCCCTGGTGCCTGCCAACCCGAGCTCTGCTGGCAGTGCAGGGAGTACTCACAGGGCTCCCGGGCGATGAACTGAGGTACGGCGGTGGGGAGAGGGGTGCTGGGATTTGGGGTGCCCACCAGCTTGTTCTTGGCCATCTTGGTGTTGGCCTTGGCGAACTCCAGCCGCAGCGTCTGGGGGATCTCGGGGTCGAAGCGGATGCCCTGTGGGAAGGAAGGAGGGAAGGAGGCGCGGCGGGTGGGCGAGCACCGCCGCGTGCCGGCCCCGCAGCAAAAATAACTCCCCATTATTTATGGGTTTTTTCAACTTGCAGCCCTGAAATGAGCTAATTTGCTGGGCCCCGAGGCGGCTCACATTCCTCCGGCATCTTTAGCATCGGCACCATATTTGGCAGTCGGCATCCCACAAGGCCGAGCTCTTATCCAGAGGGATTAGTGGAGCCAAAAAAAAAGTTTTACATTGAAAATGAAGAGAAGAAAAAAAACAACTCCAAACCAAAATGCAGGGAGGGTTAGGGAGGAATTGGAGAACCAGCTCCACACAGTTCTGCCTGTGACTGTTTTCAGCTAACTTTACAAGTTGCTAAAAGAAAGTGAAATTTGTTTGTTTCTTTTGCAGATTTAGCTGGGATTTTTTCTGCTGAATAAACAGGAGAGGCTGGGAATGCTCTTTCTCACTCATATCTAAGGCTCGTGTCCTGAGGGTTCAAGCCTTCCTGGATGGCCCTGAGAAAGGTGAGAGGGATGCAGCCCTCCAGGAGGGAGGATGCAGCTGAGAAACAGTGATGGGATTGTATGGAGGGATGGGGATGCCATGGGGTCAGCTGGCATGGGAGGTGCATATCCTAGGGATGGAGGAATTCAGAGAGTCTCTGGAGACAGGGAAACAAGAGGAAAGTGCAGCAATGGAGTGGCTGAGCCAGGCACACTCACGTTCAGCGCGTTCTTTGCTGCCTCTGCCTCGGAGCGGCTGTCGAAGCTGACAAAGCCCACGGGCTGCGGAGGAAGGACAGGAGTCATCAGTCAGGTTCATGGGGAGCAGAGAGGGGAGCCCCTCACCCCAAGGAATGGTGGGATGGTTGCACCCCTTGGAGCAGCTCCTACCTGCTTGGAGGTGAGTTTGATGAGAGACCCTTCGTAGCCCTGCAAGGAAAGGATTAAAAAAGGTGTTTGGTGCAGATCCCCACAATTAAATAATAATAACTGAATAAGCTGAATGAATTAGACTTCAGTGGTTTGGGGCCATGGGGCAGAGGCCACCCCCCCCCATGGTTTCAGCCCCCATTTCCCTCCCCAGTGTGATACCTTAAAGGGTCTGAAGAGCAGGTAAAGTTCCCGAGGCTTGATGTCCAGAGGCAACCCGCTGACAAAGAGTGTTCTCACCTGGAAAAGAAGCAAGGAGGTTCCTGGGGACCCTCTCTCATCCCTAACTTGGGGATACACCACACTCTCCATAACCAGAGGGACAATGCCAGCCCAAGGAGAACCTCCTGGGCAGACAAAAGCCTCAAGCCAATGTGCTGGTTTTGCATCACACTTGAGTGATGCCGAATTTTTGGAAGAGGTGGCCCCATCCTTCATGTGGCCTTGGAGGAAGCTGCTAAGGCACCATGGAAGGGTAACAGAGACCTGTCCTCACCCCAGCAGGATAAAAAGCTCACAGAAGCCCAGCACCTTCCTACCCTGGTCTGGCAAACAGGATTTCTCCCATCATCCCCAGCAGATCCTGGACTCCACAGACAATGCCTATTGTCTCAGTTTAATTACAGCAGCTCATTAAGGATTGGGAGAAGCAAACACCAACTCTTCCTCCTGGAGGAAAGGCCCTGGTTTAGAGGGGGCTGGATTTAAGCAGCTTGTCCCTGGTTTGTACAATTCACCTTTTAAGGAGTTTTAACCCTTTTTGAGTGGATGTAATGTTTATCATGGTGCAGCATCCTCAAAGCTGGGATGTTTGACAGAAATTCTGCTCCAGCACTGTGGGGAACTGAACCTGCTGTCCCTCTCCTCATCCCCAAAATCTCATCCTAACCCTTTGGGCTGTAGAAGGGGAAAACCTTGATGTATTTTATTTAATTTTTTTGGCGAGGCACCCTGCCTGCCCTGTTCCCTGGGAAAGAGACATGGGAAACAGCCAGAAACAGCCAGCCCAGACCTATTCTTTTGCTGACATTTCTTCTTTCTCTTGCAGATAAGCTATCTCCCCCATCTCCCAGCCTGGGAGCAGCAAACATTCCTGCTTTGTGGAACAAAACCTCTGGCTGACCTATATCTATTAAATAACAAAAGGTACTCAGCTGTTTGCACACAGCCCTTGTGTCAACAGCCCCAGTGATACCTATCCTGGGTGCCAGCATTATCATCACCATCATCATCCCTGGGGGTACCAGCATCCAGGCTGGATGAGATCAGCAGAGAAGGGATGTCCTCACCCTTTCCTGAGCCAAGGCTACAGGCAGGCACAGCCTGGTAGCCTTGTCCCCTTTATTGGGACCATCCCCTAAAGCTCTTTCCCCTGCCAGCTTTCTGCCTGTTTGCTGAGACCAGGGAGTGATGGAACATCCCACAGTGTTCAGTGCTGCTCTGTACCCCAGTGGAGACATTGCCTGAATTTCTCCTGGCAGGGGCTAGGGAAGGATTCACCCAGAGGATCTCCCCTTGTGTCATGAAATTCAACCTAAAGAAAGCAAACTTTTCCTTTCCTAGGGTAAAAAATACTGGCTTTCAGACAGTTTCTCCTGAGCATGGCTGCTGTCCAGGGAATTGGCTCTCAGATACATCCACCCTCCCAGGTGGGTTTACATCCTGAGCAGGCCAAACATCCCTGCATGGTGTCCCCTGCCTCCCGCATCCCTGGAGCCATCCCTGGTTTCCTGCTTCTCCTCTCCCCGGGGAGCTTCCAGAAACACTAGGGACCTCCAGTGGGAGGGACTGGGGGGAGTGGGGAAACCTGCTGCCAGTTTGCTGCATCCCTAAAATCCAAACCATGCGCATCCCTGAAATCCAAACCGTGCGTGCCCAAGCCTGCCAGACCATTTGTCCCCAAAGCCACGTGGGAGAGAGACAGAGATGAAAGATCCCAAGGAAGCCTCCAAAATTCAGCCCCACAGAGGAAAGGCTTCTCTAATGACTTTGTTTTCTTTGCAAGTTCAAACGCGGGTCGGCCAAGTTTGAATCTGTAAAATTATACAGCGGCAAGAGGGAGAAGGGCTCCAAAGGATCCCCCAGCTGGATTCCAGCCCCAAAAGGGTTTTTGGGGCCCAGGGCAAGGGATGGATACGAGCTCCTGGGTGCTCCCCATCTGCACCCCGCAAATGCACCCAGCCCCAGGGATGCTGGAGTAGGCCCTACATAATGAGCATCCTTTCACTTCACTGGGTAGCGAGCCAGTGGGACTGGCAGAGCAAGGGAGCATCCTTGGGGATAATCCCAGCAGGCTGGACAGATTTTGCCAAGGGAAAGATTCTAGACAGAAATATTACTCCTGCCCTTAAATGGAAGGGGAGCTTTGGCCCGCAGGGAGCTGCTCCAGGTTTTTTTGTGCTGAGAGATCCCAGGGATTCAGTCCCCATCCTCTACCAGAAACACTCCTAGAGCAAAATCCTTCCCTGAAGCCGGAAAAACGAAAAGCATTATCAGAAAAAATTGCAGGCAGCAGACACATATATGTTCTCCCATAGGGAAGAATTACTCCTTCAGAGAGGTGGATCAGGCACGGCGCCTGCTTCCAAGGATGTCATGGGACAGGGCCAGACTGACAGCTCTCGAGCAAGGATTAAAGGGTGCTGGAGCATGGGATTCCCCCAGCTTAAACCCCACCATCTTTTTGGACATCCTGAGGTGTTTCAGTTCTGCTGTACGAACATCTTTCAGTTTCTATTTGGTGGAGCATTTATTCGTCTCTTCTTCTTCCTTAAATTTGGGGGGAAAGCAAAGATTTTTTTAAAAGCCAGAGTGCCAGTGTTTGCTCCAGGAGGAGCTCAAAGGTGACCATCTTGACTTCCTTGCATGGGGATGGCAGCTATGGGACTGCTCCAAGTCCTTTTCCACAGTCCTCCTCTGCTCCTGCTGCTGCACCCCACAGCTCCCAGATTTGCCAGGGCTGCTGGATCCTACCTGTATTGCCTCACTTCTGATGTGTTCCTTCCTGGCTTTTGTTTCCCGTGCAGGAAGTCTGCTCTTCATCTGTGCTATTCTCCTCTTCCCTGGAAATCATCTCCATCCCCCTTCTGGCCTGTCCCTCTCACCTTTGCATCCCACCATCCCAGTGTTTTGTCCCTGAAATCCTGCATCTTGTCTTGGGCCAGTTTAAGGGATACTGGAAAGGATCTGTGGAGGTTTGCTGAGATGGTCAGGGCTGAGGACATGCAAGAAGAGGCAAAGATCTGGGCCAGGAGGTGATTGGGGTTTCCAGAGCATGGATCAAGGATGACCCCAGCATGGAGAGGTCTGTGATGGAAGGCCAGCAGCACTCCTCCTCCTCTTCACATGAAGCCACAAGCTTACCAGGTTTGTCTCCTGCAGGTAGGGAGGTCCCGGGGGGCATTTGCTTGGCTTGGACTCCCATCACACGGCAGTGCTCGGAGGGATGCCGGGTGCCCCAGTGGCAGTGCCCTGCCAGCATGGTCCCGGTCCCCTGTCCTGTCCTGCCCTGCCCAAACCACCCCCGGTAAACGTTAACAGGCCCTGGGGAGGCGGGAGGCGTCCGGGTGATTCATCCACGAGGCATTTAATCGCCTCCTTCAGTCCAGCTCCCATCCCTCGTCGGTCCGTGCGCCCCTTCCAGCGGGGCTCGCTTTAATTCTCCACCAGCCGATTATCCGCTTGACTGCCCGCCGCCGGGGAGGCACCGGATCCCGGCGGCAGCAGGAGGGCGATGCCACGGGGCTGCCACCGAGCCGTGCAACGAGGCGAGCAGGGCTTCCCCTCCCATTCCCGGCAAAGCGGGGTGCTGCCTCCCCCGCGGCGGGGTGCATTCCCACCCCGCCGGGATTAGTCCTGGCATAAATAGTCTCTTGGCTAATGGAGCGTCTTCCTCGGCTGGGTTTAGATTCCCGGGCTGTGTGTACGCATGCCTTTAGCCCGCAAAACTCCCCGACATAAACAAGGCTGAGGCCGAGGGCTGCCGGCACCTCCGCCCGGGGGATACGGGAGGACCGGGATAGATCTCCGGCCTCGCCAGCCGCAGCCGCTTTGCTGGAAAACCACGGTTCTCGCACGTCCGGTGAAGGACGGGAGGAGAGGAACAGCCCTTGGGGAAAAGCGAGTCCAGAGCTGCCGGGGCTGGAACGAGGAAGCGGCAGAGGAAAAGGCACTGAGCAGCCAAGGGAGCAGATGGGGGATTGCAACAGAGCGGAGGAGCGGCGGGATCAGGCGCGGGTCACACTCGTCCCTGTCCCGCCTGGAGCTTGCTCCCAAGCCCTCTGGACCCCACGATTCAAGGAGGAAAGGAAGCAGGAGCGCGGGGGGATGCAAGGCAGGAGCCACGGGGACAGATTTTATCCACTCGCTGGACACGTTCCCCCTAAAAAGCATCCCTGGGGTCCCCTCCTCATGGCACGGTTCCCCCGGGATGAAGGATCTGGCATGGGATGGGGACGAGGGCCACGAGCCGGGCTCTCCGCAGCCACTCCGCTACCAAATAAGGCCTCCGCCGAGCCTTTTACATGCCGTTCTCGCCCGGCCAAAATGACGTGACCGCCTTCCCAAATTGTTCCGGCTCCTCCGTGGGGAAGCCCCCGGCCCACAGCCCCCCGGCGGGGGGGGGGGGGTCCTTCCCGGGGGGACAGGCGAGGGGGACGGGGAAGCCACCCGGGCGCCAGGAGCAGACGGGAGGAGCGGGCATGAAATGGGGGGCTTTTCCCACATGGCAGCACCCCGACTGACCTCCCCGGGATGGGGGCTACTTCTTCCTCTTTTCTGAGGGAACAGGAGGCTGGAAGGCAAGCCCTGGGAGTGGGGAGAAGAGGCACAGTAGCTGAATAACCCCTTTCCCTGCGCTTGAGCAAATAGACTGCACCGGCTCCTCCAGCCTGGGCTGGAACAAGTCCTGCCAGGAAAATACCTGCCTGGCACCGGAGCAGCGCGGCTTGCCGGCGGGAGCGGGCATCGCCCTCCTCGTGTGTCCCTGGCACCTCCCAGCCGTCCCCTCCGGGTGTTCCCCATGTCCGGCATCACCGGGTCAGGGGGTCCCCGAGGATCAGCAGTGCAACAGCGAGCCCCGGGCCCTCCGGATCTGCCCGGGAGCAGAGCGAGGGCTGCCTTTTGCCAGCATGGGTTTGGAAAAGGCCATGCTTTTGGAAAAGGCAACAGGCCTACATGGTGTCACCCACTGCCATGCCCACCAGAGCCGCAGCATCATCTCCCACACACTCTGCCGGGCCACCAGTGGAAAAAACTCCCCATTTTTTCGGAAACTTTGGGAAGTTTGAAACCAGAACCACCTCTGGAATAAGCAAATGAAGGCAGGCGGCAGCGGGCGATGGAGCTGCGGTGATTGATCCCAGCGTTGGCCGCCAACCAGGGAGCCCAGCAGGGACCTGCTTGAGCAGCCCAGCCGGGTGGAGGGTAAGGAGGAGGAGATCTCCGATCGGAATCTTCCCGCTCTCACCCTCACAAAGTCCAAATTCCCATCTCAAGGTCACGGGCAAAACCAGGAACTTGGCGGCTGGAATGAAGAAAACCAGCTCTCCCCGTGACGGGGTGTGGAGTTGGTCTCCCGTGGAGACGGGAGCGTTTCGGACATTTTTGGGGTGAAACCCATGGGAAAGAGATTCACAGCCGCTGGATGCACAGTACCCACGGGCACCGGCAGCACCAGGCAGCGGGACCGGGGAGAGGCTGATTTATCCCTCACGGCCCCCGGGGCGATCCGTGTCACGCGTGGGGCTCCCCGCGCACGCAGGTTCCCTCCGGCGAGGCGGAGGGGCGTTTGCGGCGAGCTCCAGGGGGATGCGGGCGGTGAATGGGAGAGTTCCGGGGAGCGGGGATGCGCTCCCGCCGCTCGTCCCTGTCCCCCCCGGTAGCAGCCCCGGGTACCGAGAGCCCGGTGTGAGAACACCCGCGGAGCGCAGCTCCCGGAGATCGCGGGTGGGGAGGGGGAAGCCGGACCCCCTCCGCCCCAAATCCCCGGTGCGTGTCCCCCCCGGTACCTCTTCCTCGGGCAGGCTGGTGTCGGCGGGGCCGCCCTCCCTGTCGGCGGGGACGCTGCTCATGGTGCGACCGGCCAGGCTCCTCGTCCCGCCGGCGGCAGCCGCGTCCGGGCGGGCGGCGCTGGGGGCTGGTCCCGGCCGCGGCGGGGGGGGCCGGGGCGGGGCGGCGCGGCCGGGGAGGGACGGGGCGGGGGCGCGGCGGAGCGGCGGGGACGGACCGGGCCGCGGGGGGATGGAGGAGCGGCGGGATATGGGAGGCCGGCGATGGGAACGCGGGACACGGGGCTAGGGTCATAGGACACAGTGCCATGTGAGGCCACAGGACACGGAATTGGGAATACAGGGCAGTCCTGGAGACATAGAAGACAGTCTAGGACATAGCGTTGGGGATACCGGATACAAGGCTGGGGACATGGGGCACAAAAATGGGGAGATGGACACAGGCTCAGGGACATGGGACACGGGCTGGGGGTGTAGGATAGGGCTGGGTAGACGGGACACAGTCCTGGGGACACGGGACATAGGCTGGGGTCACAGAACGCAAGGTTAAGGATACAGGACACCAGGCTGGGGACATGGTGCACAGTCCCAGGGACATGAATGCATCAGGGCTGTGGGGCAGAGGAGGGGACAGTGCTGGGGACACCCGGTGCAGGACTGGGAGCAGTGGAAGGACCAGCGGGAGCTCATCACCCCAATTAGCCCCACCTGGGGGCTCAACCCCTCCCTGCCCGGCCCGGGGACTGCATTTTGGCTTCATGCTTAGGCTAGGCTTTTGCTGTGCCTGGCATCGTGTACGCTTTGTTCTAGAGCTCGGTGTTGGGTCGTTCCAGCCCTGCAGAGCCCCGGGGAGGAGGCTGTGACCCTCGGGGTGGAGAGCAGCAGCTGTGTCAGCCCAGGTGCTGCCTGCTCGGGCCGGAGGTGATGCCGAGGACATCCTGCCCGGGACACAGCGCTCCTTCCCAACGGGCCCTGAAGGTCACCGCTTGCCTTTCTACGCCTCACCGGCGGAAACAGACCTGGGGGCAGGTGCCCGCCTGTCCTGCCGGCTGCCCACGGGACACAGCCTGGCCACCCACAGGTTTGCAGCATTCCCGCAGCAGCGACTCAAAGGACAGAAGCTCTCAGGCCGGGGGGGAGGTGAAAATGAGCTGTGCCAGCTGGATTTGGGGAAGCGGGAAGTGTCTGGCTACCAAGGCCAGCTGACCCCAGAGGGAATCTAGAGCACAGGGACTAATCTAGTCACCCAAATCTGCTGGAACCTCTGGCTTTTGGGGTAGACTTTCAGCAAGAGGAAAATTTAGAGATGTGTTTTATCTCTGTTTTCCCCCTCCACAGGCATCTACACAAAAATCTCTGGCTGGACAGCAGGCAAGACAATACCCACAACCCTTATTTGGACTCAGCTTTGGGGAAGAGCTGCAGTTCCCCAGCAGCGCTGGAACCCAGGTTGGAATCACAAACCGGAAAAAGGGGAGGTTTGGATTTTTTGTAGCCATGAAGCTGGACTTGGGGAGAAAATCCAATTTGCTCCAGCAGATATTGCACCACTTCATTGCCTTGAAACCCCCGATATGAACCCAAAGCCTCATGCCACACAGAAGTTTGGGTTCCTCTGTGTTAGTTGCTGATCCTATCCCCTCTCTCCTACAGGAATTTCTGCTGCGTCGTTGTCCACGCGTGTTTCCCACCCTGGGGCCGGCGTGGATCCGGGATGCGGGGCCGGGACCCCCGGGGAGCGCGGGGTCACACCGCCCTCTGCCGGCGCGACGGCGGCGGCGCGGGGAGGCGGCACCGGGGCTGTCCCCGGCGGTGACACCGGGGCTGTCCCCGGCGGTGACACCGGGGCTGTCCTCGGCGGTGACACCCGCCCCGACAGCGCCTGTGTGACCCGGACACGGCACCCCGCACCGTCAAAGGGCTGCGGTTCCCTCGGACAGCAGAACGGGAGGTATTTTATTACCGAAACAAAGCACAAACAATGGAGCTAATGCTAATAGAGCATGAGAGACGACAGACTCGAAGCAGGTGCGAGATTCCCAGTGGAAGATAAATAAATGATACAAACGAGGAAGAAATGGTTTGATGGAATGAGGGATGTGGAGACCGGACTCTTCCCGGAGTGTGTAGTGCTTCCCAGGACCAAACACCCGGCTGGGCACGGGCAGCATGAGGTGACTGCTCAGCTCTTGACAGGGGTGGATGCGGCCTTCACGGTCTTCTTTAGGTGGTGGTAGTTGGGCAGGATCTTCATCAGGAAATCCAGCTGCAGCGTCTGGGGCTGGAAAGGGAGGCAGGGGAGGTGAGGGAACAGGCAGAGGGCAGCAGCCCGAGGGTGACAGGAGGTGGCAGCGTGTCCCCACACACCTGTGGCCTCTCGGTCTGCACGCGCCGCAGGCAGTCGGCCCCGTAGATGACGGTGTTTTCTGGGATCACCTCGTAGGTGTTCACATTGCAGCAGGCCCCGATGATGCAGCCGCTCGTCAGGATCACATTCCTGCCAACAAACGCTGCCAGGGAGAAGGGAGAGAGAGGAGTCCCTGTGAGAGCTGTCCCCACAGCATTTATAGGAGAAGAATCTCAGCAGGGCCAAAGGCCCCAAGCTG
This sequence comes from Chloebia gouldiae, assembly GCA_003676055.1. NCBI lineage: Eukaryota > Metazoa > Chordata > Aves > Passeriformes > Passeridae > Chloebia > Chloebia gouldiae. The sequence continues at coordinate 895,485 of QUSF01000069.1, read as the reverse complement.
AGAATTACCTTTGGATTCAATGACATTGTTGTCTCCTACCTTCATCGCTTGGGAATCTACAGGTCTGTGTTAAGTAAAACTGTAAAATGCTTTGCTTTTTTTCAGCAGGTGAAAAACCCTAATGCCTTTTCAAACCACCACCCAGCCCTGGGCTATCTGAACCCTGACAGAGCCCCAGAGATGCCTCTCCCTGGAGGGATCCAGGTGCAAAACGTGCTGGATTTGTTTGTCACTGCACAGCGAGGATACAGCACCCGACCTCAAAAACATTGTTGGTGCCAATAACCATGGGCTTGGGCTCCACATCTTCGCTCTCTGGGGTTATATTTTCTGGGTACCTGCAAGAAGGAAGAACAGATTTCATGTCTGAGATCACAATGACAGTGCTCTGTGGGGCAGCTCAGCTTTGTGACAGACTGAAGCCACAAATATCCCACCCAGGTGAGCTGGACTCTCAGAGTTTTGAGACTGCTTAGGATTAGGATTCTTCTACTCTGTCAGCTTGAAAAGCATTCAGAAGGGGGACTTAGCAACCAGTATCTGAAGGGGGCCTACAAGGAAGCTGGAGATGGACTCTGTCAGGAATTGGAGTAACAGAACAAGAAGTAGTGGGCAGAGACTTAAAGAGAGGAAAATCAGGTTAGATATACATAAGAAAATCTTTACTGTGATGGGGGTGAGATACTGGAATAGGTTGCCCAAGGTTGCTTCATCAACCCTGGAAGTGTTGTCAAAGGCCAGGTCGGACAGGGTTTGGAGCAACCTGGCATAGTGGAAGGTGTCCCTGCCTATGGCAGGGGGGTGGTATGAAATGATATTTAAGGTCCCTTCAAACACTTAAAATTTGTGATTCTGTGGCTTCTCCCCAGCCATAGTGTACACAAAAGCACAAAGTTTGGTGGTTTCCTTTTTAATCAACTCCACCTCCCCAGGGTTTTTAAGCCCCCCTCTGGGTGTCCCACGGACCCGTTGATGATGAGCGCCTGCTCCTCGATCAGATTCCCCTCTCCGATGACGATGGGCCCCGCCTCAGCGATGATGCGGGCCTTGGGATGGATCACGGTCCTGGGCCCTGCGGGGACAGCCCGGCGTCACCCCGCGCCCGCACCGCCGGGGGCCGGGGCCGGGCGGGGGGCCGGGGCCCTTACCGATGGTCACGTCCCCGCGGATCTCGCTCTCCACGCACACCACGGCGCCCGGCGCGATCTTCACGCTGCGGGGAGCGACGGGGCGGTCACGGCGGGTCCGCCCGCGGACCGGGCCGAGATGCGGGGAGGGGACGCCGCCTCCCAGGGTGGTCGTGGGAGGGATCCGGGGAGAAGCGGGAGGGATCGAGGGGGGACCGGGACTCACCTCTTCTGCACCTTCTCCGCCATGGCCGCGGCCAGCGGCGCCTGCGCGGGGCGGAGCTCCGGGGCTGCGCGGGCGGGTCCCGCCCCGGCGGCGCCACCGCGCGGCCCCGATCGCTCCCCGGTACCGGGAACCCCGGGAGGAGCCCCGGGGCCCCGCCTGCCCCAGGTGGCGAAAGGGGCTCGGCTGGGCCAGGCGCCTGGAAAGGGAGAGCGAGTCCCGTGTTTGGGGCTTCAGAGAGGGTCCTGCGTGTTCGTGCTTGAGAAGCAGACGCCGAGTCCCGTGTTTGGGGGCACCAGGCTCTTTTGGCCCTTTGTTTACTGAAATAAATAAATCAGGCTTTTTTATTTTTCCCCCTCATAAATGGAGACAAAGTTCTGTTTTTTTGCTGGGGGCTCCAAGTCAAGCGTTGTTGGCACTTGGAGCCAGGCCCAGCCGGGCAGTCTCAGGGCAGTGAAACAGACTCCAGCCCTGTCTGGGGAGTGCGAATGGAGGCTTATCCAGGCACTTGAATAGTTTGATCACAGAACCCAAATCCTGCTTTTTGGGCTCAGGGCAGACCCCGGACTGGGGATGGGGGGGCTCTGCCCCGAGGGGCGGAGCGAGGCAGCGCCGGGGCGGGGCCACGGGGCGGGGTCGGCACAGGTGCGCGGGGCTCCAGGGCGCCTGCGCGGGGCGGGGCCGAGGGTATTTAAACCCCGGAAGCCGCCGCAGGCGCCATTCGCGCCCCAGCTCTTGTCGGTCCTGGGTGTGGCCGGTGCGGGCTCCGCAGGCGGGGCTCGGGTGAGGTTCTCTCTCCCTCTTTTCTCCTCCTCGTACCTCTTACCCCTCTCCTCCCTGGTTCCCCATTCCCTATTTCCCCTGCCCCTCTATGCACCTTGACCCCCCACTCCTCCTCTCCCTCTCCCCTGTCCTGTCCTTCCCCTCCTCTCGCTTTTCTCCAGCCCGACCCCCCTTCTAATGCACCTCCAGCTTTGCTCCCCACACATCCCTCCCGCTGTACCCCACTGCTCCCCTACCAACCCTGACTCCTGCCTGTTCTTCCTTCTCTTTCTCTCTCCATCCTCTCTGCCCATCCCGACCCTGCCTCCCCTTACCCTCCCCTGCTGCTCCCCTGTGCCCCCTCTTGCCCTCCCTGTCCCCCTTATTCCCGCTGTCTCTCCCTTATCTTGCCTCTCCTTTATCCCCCTCTGTCTCCCTTAACCCCCTCTCTCCCTTATTCTCCTCTCTCCCTCATCCCTCTGTCTCTCTCCCTTATTCTCCCGTCTCTCTCCTTTATCCCCCTGTCTCCCTTATCCTCCTCTCTCTCTCGCTCATCCCTCTGTCTCTTTTCCTTATCCAGCTGTCTCCCTTATCCCCCTGTCTCTCCCTTGTCCCCCCTCTGTCCCCTGTTCCCCTCCCTGTGTCCCCGCAGCCGCGGGGTTCGGGGCGCCGCACAATA
>QUSF01000069.1:797183-882694 GCA_003676055.1 Chloebia gouldiae | reverse complement strand
GGGGAGCAGCAGGGGAGGGTAAGGGGAGGCAGGGTCGGGATGGGCAGAGAGGATGGAGAGAGAAAGAGAAGGAAGAACAGGCAGGAGTCAGGGTTGGTAGGGGAGCAGTGGGGTACCGGGGGAGGGAGGCGTGGGGAGCAGAGCTGGAGGGGGATTAGAGGGGGGTCGGGCTGGAGAACAGCGAGGGGGAGGGGAAGGAGAGGACAGAGGAGGGGAGGCGAGGGGAGGAGAAGAGGGGATCGAGGTGCCTAAAAGGGCAAGGAGAGGAGGGAATGGGGAACTAGAGCGGAGAGGGGTAAGGGGTACGAGGAGGAGAAAGAAGGACAGAAGGACAGAGAGAACCTCACCCGAGCCCCGCCTGTGGAGCCCGCACGGACCCCCCCCACCCGGCACCTCCAAGCGCTTGGGCGCGAATGGCGCCTGCGGCGGCTTCCGGGGTTTAAATACCCTCGGCCCCGTCCCGCGCAGGCGCCCTGGAGCCCCGCGCACCTGTGCCGGCCCCGCCCCGCGCTCCGTGGCTCCGCCCCTCACACCTGTGCGGCCCCGAGCTGCGCACGCGCGCTGTGGCTCCGCCCCTCGCACCTGTGCCGCCCCCGCCCCTCCTTGGCCCCGCCCCCCTCACGGCTGCCCCGCGGCCATCCCGGGCCGGTACCGATCCCGGTTCCGGTGCCTCCTCGATCCGCCTGAGGGGGGAGAGGCGGCCCCGCCCGGGATTGGTATCGGGACCAGGATCGGTATCGGGACGGGGATGGCCACGGGCGGAAGGAGCCGCTCCGGGCCGGCTGCTGGGGCCGAGTCTGCCGCTGCCGCCGCTGTCCCGGTGGCGGGTGCCGGGCGGGGGACAGCGGCGGCGGTCCCGTGGTGCAGATGCGGAACCGCGGCCAGGAGCTGGCCCAGCGCGAGGCTCCCACCGGCACCGTCTGCTCCAGGGGTGGCCCGGCCTGTGGGCGCTGCCCCCCACCTCCCCTGGTTGTGACATAAAAGCTTCACAGGACGGTTCACCCAGGAGAGGAGGCTATTCCATGAGTTCCTAATTATTTATTTTCACCCTGCACACATAAATCATCAAGAACAGGACATCGTTATCTCCTGCCTTGGCAGGATTTGGTCCCAAGCTGCAGCTCACTGTCAGTACAGATGCCTGGGAGAAAAAGCTGGATTCTTCCATAAAAAGCAGCTCTGTCTTTGTCCCAGGGGATGTGGTCTGAGAGGGAGCATCTGACCTCAAGGGGACTGCAGGGTGCATGGGGAGGCTGGGCAGATTTGGGGCCAGGGGTCTCACTGCAGTAGTTGGATCTCCATCCCTCCCTATTTGCTTCCCTCTCATCAATTGCCCAGGCAGGACCAGTGAGGATCATTTTAGCTGGATCTTCTCCTCTTCCATGTCTTGTCTTTGGACCCCGGAAGATGATAGATGTGGAATTGTCATTTTTCTAGGGACAAGGGGAAAGCTGCACTGTAGGGAGGCCCCACAGAGCTCTACAACAGTCCCAGCAGAAATCTGGGATGGGGTTGCAAAGCAGAGAGCCCAGCCCAGCAGTGGCAGGAATGAAACCTGAGGTGCAGTCTGGAGTTGAGCTTCCAAGGATGACAGCCGGCATTTCCCAGCAGCACCAGCGGGTTTGGTGTGCTGACATCCCAAAAAAAACCTGTCTCTCCTTCCTCAGGATCAGATACTGTCCAGAGCACTGCTTTTTCTCTTCTTGTCGTTCCTGTTGCTCCCAGCATCCTTCACAGATCCTGAGGTTTCACGGCCACCCATCCCTGTTTTTCCAAGTTAATGATTTAAACTGGCTGGATTGCTGAGGAGCTGGCACCCAGGCCCCAGGTAGCAGGCCAAGGATGCTTGCCCTCTGGGATTAATCATTCTCCCAGCTGCTGACACTGCCTCCATAAAAACTCCGGGATGGGATTCCCAAAGCTGTTTCCTAGCAGAAGGAGGAGAGTCAGCTCCAACATGAGGGCAGCTCTGGCCCTGCTGCCACTCTTGGCCGCTGCACAGGCGTTACACCGAGGTAAGGGAGGTGATCCCAGGGCTTTGCTGGCCCCTGGGATGAGGGGCACAGGGCTGGGGCCTCAGTTCCTGTGGTTTTCGGAGGCCTCCCCTCTCCCAGCCTGCAGCCAAACCAATGGGCAGCACCAGAGAGGAAAGGGAAGGAGTGGGAGGATGGTTTGGGATCCAGGATGCCAGTTTAGGGTGATGCTGGAGGAGGTGGGATGGGGAGAGGACAGAGGCACTGGGATTGGCTCCTTCTCTTTGTAAATGAAAATGGGATTTCCTGACTCTTCTGACAAGCACCATTCCTCTGTAAAACTCACTCCTTGATGGAAATGATGCTCTGCTGCCCTTTGCTGCCTTCTCAGCTCCACAGGGAATCCCCCACCTGCCAAAAAACACCTAAAACTTACCCGTCCCACATGGCTTTATAGAAGTGAACAGAAATGCCACAAGATGGAGCCAGGAGCCGACATTCCTGCCAGGAAAGAGACCTGCCTTTTCCATGGCTTCCCCTTTTCTGGCAACCCCCTGCCTTCAGCCCACACTTCTGTTCCCCCCCAGAGCAATGTGACCCTCAGGGTCACGGCCCAAACCCCTGAATTTTGGGGAGGTGACCCTGCCCCACGCTGTAATCCCAGGAAACACCGGTATCAGTGTTTACCCTGTGGGTGCCAAAGTCTGGCCCCGCAAATCAATCGCATTTTTCCAGGAATGACAGCACTGCTGGGAATGTTTTCACTGCTGGCTGCTCTGTGGACCTGGCCCCAGAGCTCCCAGCCCATATGGTTTCCAGGCCCTGCCAGAAAATCCAGCCCCACATATTCCATACTCAAAAACTGCCATATGATTTACCTGTAGAGGGTTTTCTCCCTGCTCCCTTCCCTGGCTGCAGAGCTGGACCAGCAGCCTGGATACCAGGGATGCTTCTCCCAGACCGGCTGAGCCAACATCTGCCCAGGGACCACCAAATCCTACTTGGAAAAAGAAGTAATGGAGTGAAAAAAATGAACAAACCCCAAGCGAACAAAGCAGCATGTTTTCTGGTGGCAGAGCATTCCTTGTTCCCTGCTCACAATTCCTTCTTCTCCTGCACTTTCAGGGAAACCTTATGTCCGGGAGAAAGTCTGCCAGGAGTATAAGATGCTGGGAAAGGAGAACTTCCGAACCCTGTAGGTACCTCCTGCTGCTGGCACCCTCCCAGGAGGCCTGACACCTGAGCCAAGAACAGAAAACAGTAAATAAAAATCTTGGAAAAGGGCAGATGGATTAAATTCATTAAAAAGGGGAGAGGCAATTCAACCCCTGGACTCCGATTGCTTTTAGCAGGAGAAAAGTTTGATTCATTGTTGAATTCCTCAAAACCAATTAAGTAGCTAAATAATTAAGAATTCTCACAGAGCTGACACACAGTCCCCCATAAGTGGTAGCCCCCAGCCTGGAAGCTGTTCCAGTACTTTCCTGGCTGTTTTCCAAGGAATATGCTGTTATTTCTCTCAGCACCAGAGCCAACACTGTTGAACCCATTTGGGCAGAACAGTCCTGTAATGTGATTTCTGATTGAAGATAAAGGCTCACCTGGCTCTCCCTGCGCTTGCTCCCTTCTCCCAGGACCATCATTGCCAACAGCCGGAAATATTCCAATGGCACCTTCGAGGAGATCGGCCACCTCGTCCGGGAAATCGTCTCCCTGGCTGAGACGTGCTGCACCGACGGGGCTGACCCCTCCTGCTACGATGCCGGGGTGAGACTGACCAAAAACGGGTATCAGACCCCACAAATGGGTGATGGGATGGGATGGGGCGGCCATAACCTCCTGTCCCCTCCTGCAGTCCACGGCGCTGTCAGCCAAATCCTGCGGCGCGGACTCGCCCTTCCCGGCGCATCCCGGCACGGCCGAGTGCTGCGGCCACCAGGGGCTGGAGCGGAAGCTGTGCCTGGCCGCCCTGCGGCACCCGCCCCAGCCGCTGCCCCGCTACCTGCAGCCCTCTGACAGGGAGCTCTGCCAGGCCTTCCAGCAGGATCCCCGGGAATTCGCCGACAGGTGAGCCAGGGCGGGGAGAGCAGCCCGTCCAGCCCAGCTGGGTGCTGGCACCGGCCGGCAGCCTGAGGTGGTGCCTGGAGAGGGCTCCCATCCCTCGATGACCTTAACACCTCCAAACCCCACTTATGCTCTGGATCCCTTGATCCTGAGGCACTGGGGTTCCTTATCCCATCTCTGCCCCAGGTTTCTCTATGAGTACGCCAGCAGCTACAGCCAGGCTCCCCTGCCTGTGCTCCTGGGTTCCACCACGACCTTCCTCTCCATGGTCTCCACCTGCTGCATCTCCCGTGCACCCACTGCCTGCTTCCTGAAGGAGGTGAGACCCTTTGGAGCTCTGGGCTTGGCCCCATCCTCACTCCTCAGGGAGCCAGGCAAGCTCTGTGCTAATTTCCATTTCCTTTCTCTTTTTGCGGCAGAAACTGGAGAGGAAAACCCTCTCCCTCCTCACCCTGACGTCAAACCGGATTTGCTCCCGTTTCTCGGCATATGGGAAGGACAAAGTCAGCTTCAGGTACAGGGGGGAATGGCCTCTCCATCCTGGAATAGGGGTGAGGGGAGGATTTCTCTCTCCTGCTGCAGATCCTGTTAGCAGACAGCATTCAGAAATACAGGCTTTAATTCTGGTCTAAATCCCCGGAGTCGCTCCATGCACAGCACAGGTGCAGAGCAAGCCCTGCCCTCCCCATCCCCTCCCTCCCTCACCCTGGCTCAGAGCTGTTTCCTGGGAAGGGGGATCCCAGCCCCCCGAGCCCCACACGCTCTGTGCTCCCCAGCTACCTGGCCTCGCTGGCTCAGAAGGTTCCCACTGCTTCCTTCGAGGACCTTCTCCCCCTGGCCGAAGATGCTGCCGAGGTGTCTTCCCAGTGCTGTGACTCGGTGGCCGAGGACTGCATGCAGAAGAAGGTAGGGGGGGCTGGAGCCATCCCTAAGCTGCTCCCGAGTCCCAGCAGGAGCTGAGGGAGCTGAGGGCACCTGCACATGCCCTGCTCACTCTCTGCAGCTCATGGAGCACACGGCCAAAGTCTGCACCACGCTGTCGGCTCGGGACGGGCGCTTCACCGACTGCTGCAAGGGGAAAAACCTGATGGAAAACCATTTCTGCATCCTGGCCATGCCCCCAGCGCCGGCTCCCAAGCTGCCAGAGGCATCAGAGCCGACCAACAAGGAGCTGTGTGCCAAGGACGGGGCTCTCCATGCCACCAGGTGAGTGGGAGCCACGGCAGCCGGGGTTCAGGCATGGAAGAGAACCACTTAAGTTGGAAAAGATCCCTAAAATCATCGAGTCCAACCAGTTTCTGACCCTGTTACATGCTTAAGTTCTTATGGAGATAACCAGGGGAACATCATCAATTTCCTTAGGGGAATTTGTGCAGCCACAGGCAGCATAAAGATGCCAAAAATGGGCCCCATCCCGTTCTGAGCAGCACCCGAAGTGAAGGCTTGCCTGAGCACTCATTTCCCTCCCGCTCCAGGTTCCTGTTTGAGCTGGCACGGAGGCACCCCAGCCTCCCTGACGCCGTCCTCGCCAAGCTCTACGACTCCTCCGGGAAACTTCGGGGGGAATGCTGCTCCTCCAAGGACCCCTCTGCCTGTTTGGACAGCAAGGTGAGTGGTGTGGAGGCTCTGGGGGCTCATCCTGCTCCCCCTCATGCCAGTGCTCCCCAAATCCCCGCAGAGGCTTTTCCCGGCCTGCTAATTCCCACCTTCCACCCCCAGCGCAAGCGGATAGAAGCGGAGCTGCTCCCCTTCCTGGAAAGGGCCAACCAGCTCTGCGGGCAGTACAACAAGCTGCCTTTTCTTGAGTTCAAGAAGAGGTGAGCCCCTTTACCTTCCCCCCACAAAAAAAAACCCACCTGGATCACCGGCTGCAATCCGAATTCCTCCGTGATGCCGAGGGTGCAAAAACGGGATGCGCCCACGCGTGCATCCCCCCCGGCCAAGAGCCGCGGGGCTCCGGCACGCCGCGGTTCCCGCCGTGACCGCGCTCCCCACGCCGCAGGCTGCGGGAGAGCCTGACGAGGACCCAGCCCCAGGCCAGCCCGGCGCAGCTGGAGCAGCTCCTGGAGCAGCGAGCCTCCTTCGCCTCCACCTGCTGCCTGCCGGACGCTCCCCCGCTCCTCTGCGCTTCCAAGGTACCGCCGCCGCCCCTCCCGCGCCGCTGCGGGGCCAGACCCCGCTCCGGGGCTGCCCCTCGGCTCTTCCCTCCTTTCCCAGGTGAGCTCGGAGCTGGGAGAAGTGTGTAAGGAGGAGTCCTGCCTGCTGGGATAGCAGCCCGGCGCCGGCAGCGGGGATCGCTTCTCCAGGCACGCACGGATGGAGGGGGACCACGAGGCGGAGCTCCGTGATCGCGCAGGATTGGGATGGGAGCATCGGGCTGCTGGGCTGGAGGAGGTCAGCGAGCCCGCACCTTGTATTCCTGCAGCCGAAATAAAGACAAGCAGAGTGCCCTGCAGTGCTGCTGGAAAGGCTTTGTGCACCCTCGGGGCAGTGGGGAGGGTGGGAGAGGGGCGCAGCTTCACCTCCGCAGGCAGGAAGAGGTCCCAGCTCTGATCCTGGGAGATAAAGCTCTAAAAAACGAAGCAAAACCAGATAAAAGACGCACCAAAATGCCCCCAAAGACAGCAGTCTGTGGGTATTGGGGTTCCTACCTAGAAGCAACAGCCCCAGCACCTGAGAGAGGCACCCTGGGCACCCCCAGCTGCCCACCTGCCCAGGTGAGCCCTCCTCAGCACGGGTGGGGCTCTGGGGGTGCTGCAGGTGAATAAATCCCTGTCTGGGATGTAGGAGGGTGGCAAACCCAGCCCAGAAAACCACAGGAAAAATCTCCCGAGCCCAGATGTGGCAGCTTTGTGTACAACAAACTCAGCAAGGGGAGCACAAAGAGGACACCTGGGTGTGCAGAGATGAACCAGAACGATAAAACAGAGCCAAATCCAAGAACTCCCTGTTCGAGCCAGCTCGTCCCTTTTCTGGGGAGAACTGGCAGCCCCTGGATCACGGCTGAGTTTCCCTGTAGTGTGAGAAACAAGTGGATTGGCTGGCACAATGCCTGTCCATCTCCTGCCAGAGCCCCTCTTGTTGTGGGGTACAGAACTAGAGAGAAAGGACAGATTGGTTTTAGTTTGGTTTTGGTTTCTATTTCTTCCCCCAAGGATCCCACTGACCTGCAGCTGGACCTGCTGATGCCAAGGCACTGGGATCCACCCCCCCCCTTCATGTCACATCCTGCCTTTGGCATTTATTTTCCAAAATATGAATTTCCAATTTTTCTAATTATTTCTAATTTATAAGTTCACCTTGTTCTGTTGGGGTGAGTGACCCACAGCTCATTCCTGTGCTCAGGTTTGTATCCTTCATATCCCAGATGCACAAAGTAAGGGCTAATAATTACAGTGACCTTCTGGGATTCCGAGGCAAACTGGAGAGGTGCCATTAAGCCAGCTGAGGATATCTCTGCCAGGTGACACCATCACTGCTTATGGGGGGAAAAGCCACCCAAAACCACTCAGCTGCTGTTCAAAACCACACAAATCATAATCCTCCTGCTAAAAGAAGCAGATTTCCTTGGAAAGTTCAGGCTGCTCCTGCCTGGTGTCTGCCAGCATCACCTCCCCAGGGATTCCATCCAGTCCTTGCCAGCCTGGGCATAAACCAGTTGGCTTTTCCGCTATCTGTTGTACCCGGGATTTCTGGTTTTATTTTTTGTTTGTTTGTTTGTTTGGTGTTTTTTTTTTTTGTAGTAATTTTATTTTTCCAGCCCTCATTCCTCCTGCCCTCAATGCTGTAACACACACAAAGGTGATTCACCTCCTGCCTTTTCATCCCACCACCTCTCTAACCCATTCCCAAAAATGTGAAGGAAGCAGCAAATTTCCTGACTTAGTTGTGGGTTTGTTTTTTTTTTTAAACCCCAGTCTTGGTGCTCAGCACACCACCTCCTGTCTGGTCTGCCCACTCCTCAGGAACTCATCAGGTTAAAGCAGGAATTCCCTGGCAGTGCAGGAACTCCAGGGTGGCATCCAGGGAAGCATCACTTCCTTACAACCAGGGAATGTAGGGCTGCCATGGGAAAAGCCCAGTGAGAATCACTTAAAGCACTGAAAATCTAGCGCTGAATAGAACAGCTCCAACATTCTCCTGGCCACTGCTCCATGAAGCATCATAAAAAGACTTAAAGCATTTTATCCATCTCTGAGACCTGCAGAGCCACTGATTTCCCAGTGCCTGCTTTTCCCAGAACTTTTGGGCTGCAGCAACCCAGCCATCAACTCCACCCACCCAAAAAACAGACAGGAAAAAGGCTCATACCTCCTTTTCATTTTATTTGTCTCCCAGACTGTGTACAGCACATCCCCAAGGAAGCAGCAAGCATTTTTTTCTCTTGGCTTCACTCCCCCCAGGCAGGCCCAACAAAGCCTGGGGATCAGCAGCATTTATAGAGGGGGGATCAGCTCACAGGTGCTGCTGGTGCCACTCAGCTCACACCAGGGCTTCCAGCAGCTGTGTGGAATGGAGAATCCACTTCCCCGTCCTGCACCCTGCTGAAATAGGAGCCCAAAAAATGTCCCTTGGCACCTCAGGGCTGTACTCCTTGCCTGGGCACTGGGATGAGCCTTCCCCACCCTTTGGCACAGCCGCATGGCATCACTTGGGCACCAACACCTCCAGAGGGAGTGGCACCACCGGGATGGCCATGGCCCCCCGTATCCAGCTGGAATCACCGTCTCACCGACAGGAGGGGCTGCAGGAACCGGTGCAAATCCCTGGGGTGGCCTCGGCTCTCACTATGGCACCTTTAGAGCTGAAAAAGAATGTTTTCAGTCACAACAGGGCTTTACACAGCCCCAGAGCCACCCCCAAGCCCCTACTGCTGCCAGCTCCATCTCCCAGGCATCCGCCTGCGAGGATGAGCCCGGGCAGGAGCAAAGGGCTGAACCTCAGTGCAAACCAGTTTGCCCAGCAGCTGCTCCCACACTCACCAGAGCGCATCCCGTCCGTGGCAAAGCCGGTGCCAGGCTGGAAGGGCCTGTCCTGCTCGGGAAGAGGAACCCAGGCGGTGCCCGTGCTGGGAGAACCGAGCCCGGGGCCAGGAGGGTCACCGGCTCTCCCGGAGACTCCAGCCCACCCGCTCCCGGTCTCGGGGGGACGCGGCAATGCAGAGCCCCCGGGGCCGGTCACCGGGCCGGGAATCGGGAGCTGCCGGGGCCCCGCGGCTCCACCTCCCGCGTGGGAGACACCAGGGACGCTCGGCCCCATCCCGGGAAGCTGATGCTGTGCCCCCGCAGAGGGTCAGTGCCTAAACCCACTGTCAGAGCCACGAGACCCCCGGCGGGTCCTGCACCGAGGGGAGGGAAACAAACCATCCCCTGCGCCTGCCCGGGCAGGGTCCGCGCCGCAACTCCAGGCACCAGAGCCCGCAGCGCAGGGGCGAAGGGAGCCAATGGCCCCGGTTCACCCAGTTCTGCCCCGGTTCTCACCTGTTTCCCACCACTTTTGCCCGCTTTCCCTTACCCGGTCCCTCCCCTCTCCCGCCGGCTGTCAGGAACCGGGAGGGCGCCCGGGGACGCTGAGCCCGGCTCGGTCCCTACGGAGAGGCGCGGCTGCAATGGGAGCAGCTCTAGCACGGCCCCCAGGCCTCCCGGAACGGGACCCGAGCCCCGCAGAGCCCCTTGGACCGGGACCGGGACCAGGACCGGGACCGGGACCACGACCGGGACCGGGACCGCGACCGGGACCAGGACGGAGATGCCGCGGTTGTGGCGCCCTCGCGTGGCCAACGCGGGTATGGCAGGCGGGTCGCCCCGCACCAGCGCAGTGTCGCCGTCTGGCGGCCGCGACGCGGAAGCGCAGCCCCCGCCGGCAGCGGCCCCCGCGCCCGCAAGGACATTGGCGACACGGGGACACCTTTCCGTCACCCCTTTATTCAAGCCGCTGTACGTTTTAGCCCTCGCCCATGGAGCCAGCCGCTGCTGCTGTCCGGGACCCGCCCGCAGGTACCGGGAGCTCCTGTGGAGAAAGCAGATCCCGTCGGCCTCGGCGCCCACCCCAATGCGGGGCTCTGGTCACACCGGCTCGGTCGTCCCCCCGCTCCCCTGCACCTTCACGCGATGCCCGTTTCCCGCACATCTTCACTTCTGGAAGGTCCATCCTTGTTTAACGTTTCCATCTCTTCTGCCTTTCTCTTCCTACGCTGCCTCCGACAGTGGCTTGACAGGGGGGAAAAATAATAAAAAACAAACAAAACAAGGCATCATGGCAGTGATGCTCCTTCCTCTCCCTCGGCTTTTACCCTGCAGAAGATCCACATGGATCTTCACACCTGCTTTCCAGCCCCAAAGGAATATCCCAGGCCCCTCCCAACACCTGCAGGAGCATGTCCCAGCAGCCTGAGGCAGCCCCAGTTCAACCTGCCTGGAGCCAAGGGAGCCAGGCAGGATTTGCCCCCTCTTCCCTTTCCCTTCCCGCCCCATTCCCCCACGTACTGGCTGCAGAGGCAGATGCCGACGACGAGGATGATGAGGGCGACGATGGCAACGATGAGGGAGATGATGACGATCTGGCCCTGGTCCCCTCGCAGGTAGAACAGATCCACCCTCTCGCAGCGAGCCCCGGTGTAGCCCCGCTCGCACCTGCCCGGCGGAACAGGGAAGGCACGGGGCGGTCCCAAAAGCTGCCACTGTGTCCGTGCCCCCCTCAGGCTGCTCTCCCGGGGAGGAAGGGCACAGCATCCCACCCCGTGCCGCCGTGTCCCCACCGCGGGTGACTTACACACAAGCCGGCGCCTCCTCGGCCACGAGGAAGCGGCACCTCCCTTTGACACAGTAGTGCTGGTACTCCTCCGGGCACCGGGAGAAGTGGCTCTGCCGCCGCAGCTGCGTCCCGTTCCCTGCGGGTGACAAGCACGAGGGGTGACAGTTCTGCCCAGAGGCAGCAGCACCCCTGAGCCGCTGCATCCCCGCAGCAGCTGCGAGCCCGCCCAGCTGCAACCAGCGGGGTCGGCTTGGGCGTCCCTGCCAGCTACGCTACACAAAACACCTGCTCATCCGCCATCCTGGCCCGCTCCTCCTCTCCCTTCCAAGGCCTCCGTCTCCCCCCAGCACCCTCACACCACCCCCTCACCTGTGCATCCCTTGGCTGTGCCGCAGCTGAGCCCCTCGGTGCCGTGGCCGGCCGTGACGTTGGTGTCGGCGCCCACGCAGCTGAAGCACGCCAAGCCTGGAAGGCGGCGGAGGCAGCTCAGAGGGGAACCCCCAGCACCCCCCCACAGCCACGGAGGGGGGGCACTGGCAGCGGGCTCTGCAGCTGCGCCCGCGGCCCCCCTGTGCCGGCTGCATCAGCTTTTCCCCAGGGCCGGGAGAAGGGGAAGCCGGTCCCCGCCTGCTGCCTCCACCCAGCAACGCTCCGGCACGGAGGTCTGGGAGCCGGCGTGGTGGCCTTTTGGAGCACACAGTCCAGCCAGCTGCTCCTCTGCCCGGGGAGGATGCAGGGAGGGATGCCCAGAGAGATCCGGACTCATGGAATCATTGATTGGTTTGGCCTGGAAGGGACTGTCAAGTTCGTCTCGTTCCAACTCTGCTGCCGTGGGCAGGGACACCTTCCACTAGCCCAGGTTGGTCCAAGCCCTCTCCAGCCTGGCCTTGGACGCTTCCAGGGATGGAGCAGCCACAGCTTCTCTGGGCAACCTGTGCCAAGGCCTCCCCACCCTCCTCACCCTGGGAAGAATTCCTTCCCAGTATCTAATCTAAACCTGCCCTTTGTCAGTGTGGAGCCGTCCCCCTTTATCCTGTCGCTCCGCGCCCTTGCGACAAGTCCCTCTGCAGTTCTCTTGGAGCCCCTTTAGGCACCGCAAGGCGCTCCGAGGTCTCCCTGGAGCTCCGCACAACCTGGGAAAGGGGAAAGGGGCCACCACTGTCTCCCCGTGGCCCCGGGGTGAAACCGAGAGGCGGCCGAGCCCGGCGCGTCAAAGCGGCGGTAACCGGATCGCTGGCATACCAGCACTGACTCAGCACGGCCCCGCTCCCCGCCCGGCCCTCCCCAGGGATTCACCCGCCGAGGTGGCACCCAGGGAGCGGGGACAGGTCCTGCCTGACGGGGCAGGGGCCCGGGTGGCTCCCGCCGAGGCGGGGCTGTTGCCATCCCGCGTGGGGGCACTTGGAGGCTTCCCAGAGAGCGCAGAGTTTGCGCAGCCAGATCCTGGCAGCCTCGTCTCCCGCTCCTGTTTCCTCATCCGGCACCTTGGAAACAGCGGTGGGAGCTGCCCGGCCAAGGCTCCGGAGTCCCCCCCGTGCCACAGCGGGGACATTCCCAGCACACGCGTCCCTCCTGGCTATATATAGCCACCACGGCGCTACCGACGCGCTGCGGGTGACAGCGCCCCGAGAGAGCCCGGCGGGGAGGAAAGGGAGCCCACCGCCCCGCCCGGGCCAGCCGCAGGGTGGGAGCTGCCTGGCGAGAGCCAGGGATGAGCCATGGGGCGGCTGCACCCCGGGATCCAGCTGTGGGCGGCGTGGGCATGCGGCGGGACAGGGAGGGAGGGAGGCTGACTTCACTCGCGGTGACCGAGTTCACAGCTCGACATGGAAAGATCCCCACCAAGCTGCGCTCCCCACCCTTATTGCAACCAGATGCGGAGTTCTGGCATCCTCCGGGCTGGCAGCCCCTTGGCAGGACCGCCCTGGTGGCAGTGCCAGCCCCGGAGGGAGGGGCTGTGCCCACCCACGGCCGCATCGCGGCACCCAGAGGCTGCAGGTGCAAGCACCCTCACCTCCCTGATGCACGGGGAGGACTGGCTCCACTATCTTGGGCTGCAGCCTTTCCTGAGCAGCCAGAGATAACCCAGGAAAGTATCCCAAACACTGGATTATTTTGCTGCTAACACCCCCTTGCTCTCCCAGGAAAGCCCAAACCGTAGGGGAGCAACCACCCAGGACATGACTGAGCTCTGAGGGGACACACCAGCCCCAAAACAGGTCGGCTACCCTTGCTTTGCTCCTGCCAGCACAGGTTTGGCAGGTTTTGCCAAGTGCTGTCACCAGCCCTGCCAAAGGGCCAAACCCAAGCTGCAGAGAGAAAAGCTCCCCTGAAACCCCAGTGCAGGTACTCTCTGCCAGCGAGGGTCTCAGCTGTCCAGCCTGTCTGTGGTTATTTCCTGGCAGCCATCAGCAGACACCTGTCTGCAGCTGCCTGCTTCCCAAAATCTTAGGAACTAACATGGGAATGAGTGCTCACACACTTGCTGGATAGGTACTGGCCCCCCCTGCCTCTGGCATCCCACATTCCCGGCGCTGCCAAGGACGGCCATGGGTACTCAGGCACGCATCAGCAGTGTCCCTTCAACAGGTGGTAAAAGCATCCCGGTCCTGCTCCAGGATCCAGCCAGGACATCCTGGCCCCCAGGCTGGCCCCAAGGGATTCAGGGATTCAGAGGCAGGGGAGCACTGGGTTGGAACGGTGGGGAGTTCCAGGATGGGACCTGGGGACACAGAGGGATCCCAGGGACAGGGCTGGGCAAACACCAGGCTGGGCATAGAGGAAAGGCTGGGATGGGATTGTCCAGGGGGGCACAAGGAGTCACTGGGATGGGGCTGGAGAAATACCAGGATGAACACTGGGGTGGGACGGGGCCAGCATCAGGAGGGGCTGTAAGAGTGAGCAACACAAGGGTCCAGCAGAACGGGAGCTGGGGAGCAGCAGGATGGGATGGGGGAGCACCAGAACAGGCATGGGGGGAGCACCGGGATGGGAGCGGGAGGCTGGTGCAGCATCATCAGCCTGGGAGCGAGAAGCAGCGGGACCAGAGAGAGGACGGTGCCGGGACAGGGGGTGACACCGGGCTGGGACAGTGGAGGTGACACCGTACAGGGACGCGGAGCACCGTGCAGGGGCGGGAAGCACCGGGCCGGGACAGGGAGGAGCACCCTGCCAGCCGCTGGGTATCCCGGGACCGGGCAGGTGGCGGGGCAGGGGGACGCCCGTGCTTACCGGAGGCGAGGGCCAGGCAGAGCAGCAGGGTACCGGGGCCACCGCCCGGGGCCGGGGCCGCCGCCGCTTCCATGCGCGCCGCCGCCGCCTGCCCGGTGCCCGGTGCCCGGCAGCTGCGGCGGGGCGGGACGGGGGCGGCCGCTCTGGCACCACCGCCCTCCTCCTCCTCCTCCTCCTCCTCCTCCTCCTCCTCCGCCTCCTCCTCCTCCAGCTGCGCGGCTCCCACCCCGCCGGAGCCATCCCTTGGCGGTCTTGGTGTCCCCTCCCGGGTGTCCCACCCACGCGTGTCCCACTCGCACCGGCCGCGCCTGGCCTCTCCTGCCAGGAGGCGCCGAGCAGATGCCTCGCCCCAGATCCCTGGGGATTTGGGCAGCCAGAGGGATCCCCCATCCTGCCATCACGGCTTTCAGGCAGGGCTCCCGGGATCCCCTCTCCAGAGGGACAGAGGCCGTGCACCCCAGTCCAGCCTCGCCTCTCCAGAGCATTTATCCCCGGCCAGCTTGTTGTGGAAGGGTGGATTTATTCACAGCGAGTAAAACACCCTCCCAAGGGCCTCGGCAGGCAATGACGGCAGCTCCCAATTATTCTGCAAGGGGCTGCGCCTTGGCAAAATGCACCTCGCGGTGTCATTTTTGCCTCGGGAGGCATGTTCCCGGTCCCCTGAGTGCCATCCTGAGGAGCAGAAGAGACCCACAGGGGTGAAGGTGTCCCTCCTGCTGTCCGGGGTCGCTCAGTAGGGATGCTTCGCCGCGGGCTGGCGCTGTCGCGGCTCCCAGCAGAGCACAGGAGGGGACAGGAGGCACAGGAGGCTCTCCCGGCAGAGAGGGGCGCGGGCAGGGAGCGGCGGTGGAGCCCCCCGGGCGCGAATGAAGGTGGAAATGAAAGACTGGAAAGAACGGGTGACCTCAAACCGCAAGCTGGCAGCTATTAATGCAAGTGCTGGCAGCCACCCAGCCATGCCATTTGGCCGCTGGCCAGGGGGTGAGCAAGCTCCCTTAGCCCTGGCCAGCCAAAAATTCCTACTGCAAGCTCCGGCACAGCAGTACCACCGGCCCCTCGGCTCACGGCCGCGCCGGCTCCCTGCCAGCGGTACCCCAAAAGCAGGCAAAGAGTGCTAAACCACAAGGATGGTGCAAAAGCTCTGCTGAGGGCTTGGCAAGACCAGCAAAACTGGCAGCTGGCACCCGGATGTGGCACAGGGCCACCCAAGAGGAGCTGGCTCCATCCCGGTGGGGTGGGCAAGGGCAGGGAGCAGGAAAAAAACAAAAAAAAAGAAATCCTAGTGCCCACCAAAAGAAAAGTTTCCCTCCAGCATCCTTCATATCTGGATAAAACTGGAGGGAAAAGGCATTTTAAAGATATATTAAAAGAGCTGAAGCCTCAGGGCAGATGTCACCAGAGGCAATGATTTCCAATCTCCGGCAGCAACGGGAAAGCGCTGGCAAAAGTTACCCCCAAAAAAGGATCTCTCTCTGGCCCTGTCCTCTGCTCCGTGCCGGGAGGACCAGACAGAGGTGACCAGAAGGTGGCAGCTGGAGCCCAGGGCTGGTGACCCTCAGGGGAGCTCCGGGCTTGCCAGAGCCCGGCCCTCGGCGCCCCAGGACTCGGCTCGGGCGCGGCGTCCGCGCCCAGGACCACGGCGAGGAGCGGCGGCCGTGCCCAGCCCCGCCCCTCCAAAAACTCCTGCCCATGGAAGCACCAGCGCCATCGACAGCAGGGATGTGAGGTGGGAAGCAGGGAGATTACCACGCTGCTCCCACGGCAGCAAAAACAGAAATATTTTCCCTCCTCCCGAGCAAAGGTTTCAAAGAGAGCTGAGATGCTGATAGCGCCCGTCTGCCCCAGGAATGCCAGCTGACTTGGATTTTGTGCCCTGCTGGTTTAGGCCCAGAGCCAGGATCCATCCTGAGAAAATGCCACACAACACAACAGAACAGAGGGCTGAGTAACCCCGGGTAAAGATAGCTCGGCCACGGCCCGGGCTCCAAAAATCCTTTTCCATAGTGAGCATGCAAAAGCCTGGGGAGGATGAGTTCAGCCTGAAAATATGTCACCCACAGCACAGCTCTTCCCAGAAGGAAAGAGGTAAAAAAATGGTCCTTGTACCTCCTGCTGTGCCACAGGTGTCTGTCTCCTGGCTGGATCCTTTGGGCACTGGAAGCTGCATTTTGGGAGCTGTTTGTGTGTGGAAAAGCAGGACCCTGAACTGCCTGGGTCCCATTGATCCATCATGTACCTGGCTTGTCCCCCACCACAGGCACCAGATCCTTCTATGCAGCAGGCAAGGGGATCCCCAGGGAGGTCCAGAATCACAGGATCACAGAACAGTTTGGATTGGAAGGGACCTTAAAGCCCTCGTTGTTCCAACCTTGCTGCCATGGGCAGGGACAACTCTCACTAGCCCAGGTTGCTCTGAGACTTGGCCAACCTGTCCTTGGACACTTCCAGGGACAGGACAACCACAGCTTCTCTGAACAACCTGTGCCGGGACATCCCCATCACATCCAGGCGGGAGCCGGCATGGCCCTGAGAACCAAGAGGGACAAGTGACCCAGAGCACGCCGAGTGCAGCGTGTGACATTCAGCATCCATCCCGGTGCCTCATCCCAGGACAGGCGGACCGGTCCCGGGGTGCGCATCCAGCACGCTCCGTCCTTGGCTCCCGGTGCCCGGTCCCGCACCCCCGGCATTGCCGGTGCCGCCCCCCGGCGGTGCCCGGGGCCGGCAGGTGCCGCTGTGGGCCGGGCACGGGCGGGGGGCGGTGGCGGGGGCCGGGCCGGGCGGCGGCGGGGCCGGGCGCTGCGTCCCTCCCGCCGCGGCTGCCAGCGCCGCCGGCACCATGGGCTGCTGCCGCCGCCTCCTCTTCCTCGCCCTCCTCCTCCTCCCGGCAGGTAAGCGCCCGCCGCCGCAGCGGGATGGGCAGGGGGGGACACGCCGGGGACCCCCCCGGTGTCGGGCTGGGGGCGACGGGGAAGGAGGGAGCCCCGCGTCTGCCGGGGACAGCCCGGCTCCTTCCCGGAGAAGGGCTCCGCAGAGCCAGCCCCCAGCGCGGGTCCCACTCGCACTCCCGGGAGGGGGGTCACCCCCAATGACAGCGGGGCAAGAGGTGTTCCACCCGGCTTCTCCTCAGCCCTCGCCCCGCAGCGGCGTCCCCAGCAGAGACCCCGACTGCCTGGAAGGAGGGAGACTTGATGGGACCACCAGAGTCTCCACACGGCCAGCCTCGCATGCCCCTTCCCTCCTCGGTCACTGCTTCCAAGGAGCTTTCACGGCTCTCCCTGGCCTTGAGCCGAGGCTCTCACGCCCCCAGCCCCTGGCGCTTTCCCCCCCCCCCCCCCCCCCGGCCCCCCCCCCCCGGCGGCCCCAGGCTCCCCATCCCACAGAAACGCCCGATTTGGCATCTTCCCGCTCAGCGGGGATAGTTCTGTCCCCGGCTGATGCGACAACGAGCGCGGGTCACCCCTCCGCCCGCCCAGGCTGGGCTTTTAATAAACACGAGGAGCCGCTTGCTCGGGAACATGGAAAACACACTTGCATAACCGGGGACATTGCGCGCGAGGAGAAATCCATCGGCTGAGCTGTCATTGTCACATTGCTGCCGGCAGAGCAGCAATGAGAGAGGGGCCGGGGCTCAGCTCCCCGCCACAGCCCGCAGGCAGCGGCAGCACCTCCCCAGACCCGCAGCCGGGCAGGTCGTGGCCGCGGGACCCCGAACCATCACCCTGGACCACATCAACACCCGGGATCAGTGAGAGCCGATGAGGGAGAGCTGGATGAATAATTATCCCTGTAAAGGGGGAATTTGCCGGCGAGCTCCTGATCTGTGCTTCCCGAGAAAATGTGTTAGGGAGGGATGGGGATGAGCATTTTGCTCCTTCACTGGCCCAAATTTGTCCCTAAACCAGCCAGTCTCTGCCGGGAGTCAGCCTTTGGGGTTGGGAGGCGGGCTTTTCCCAGCACCCGGGCCAAACCCAAAGCTGTTCCCACGACCATCCCTCTCCAAAGCACCAACGCCAGCCAGGCTTGGCAGAAGGAAGAGAAAAGATTTCCCTGGACTGTGACCCTACGTCTCTCAGGCTGCTCCCAAACGGCCCTCGAGCATCTTTCAGATGCTTTCTACAACATTTTTGTCCCCATTGAAATATTTTTTTGAAAAAAAAAAAACAGAAAAGAAAAAAAACAGTGTGTATATATATATATATATATATATATATATCTCACTTGGGAGGAAACACCAAGCACGATTTAAATATGCTTCAAGCTAATTCTTCAGGACTAAATGACAGTGATGAGGACGTCACTGGCCAGGAGTAAAATAAGTCTGGGCTTTGCCTGGCCACGTAATGAAATAACAGCGTCTTGCACAAGGAAGTTTTTATCCTGTTATTACTTCTTACTCTGGATGTAAATTGAAACCTGTTTTGCTTTCCTGACCTGGTGCCCAGCCCCAAGCCTGCTCTCCCCTTCAGCAATTCCCCCTGTGCCCCAGCTGAGACATTTTTAAGTACCTTTTAGAAGCAGATCTTGGCCTTTAAGGTTTCGAGTGCTTCTTCGGGGAGGCTCTGGGCTGGAAGAGCTGCTTTTTGGGCTGGAAGAGCCTCATGGGCTGTTTTAAGCTGCCATTGAGGAGGCAAATCTTCAAGCACTCTGCTCCCCCATGAGCTGAAGGACGGGGAGTTGGGTAATTATCCCCTCTCCCAGCCCAAATGAGCAATCAGCCTCTAATAGCAGAGGATGCTCTAAGATTCCTCTGCCGAACCCAGTTGCTTCTCCCCCCTGGGAGGGGCTGGAATGGGGCTGATGCATGTTGGAAGCTGCACCTGGAAGCACTAATTAGCAGCCAGCCAGGAAAATTATGGAACTGTGGAGTTGTCACCTGGGCAGAGCTGCTTCTTGCAAAACTCCTGGCTTGTCCAGAGCCATATCCAAGATATGTGCCTGGGAAAAAAATATTGTAAGGTGTCCCAAGCAGGCAGGTCCATCTGCCAGCTCCCAGCCCAAGGAGACAACAAAGAGCATCCCATGGGATCCCTTATTCCCCCTTCCCCAGGGGGAATCAGCACAGCACAACACCTCTTGGCATGTTTCAAGAATATAACTTGAAATACTTAATGTGTTTTTTATTTAAACAAGCAAGACAGCATTTTAGAAAGAGCTGGTGATGTCAGCTACTGCTTTCCACCCCAGGTCACCAGACACCTCTGGCTGTACAGGCTGACCACTAGCCAGAGGTTGTTTTGTCACTCTCAGGAAGAAAAAAACCTAAAAATTCCTCTTTGCCTTCTTTTCTGCTATAATTTCATTGTAGCATCAGCACCAAGGGCTTAATGAGCTGAATAATTGAGCAACACTTAGCTTTGGGGGGGGAAACACCATCTTTTCCTTGGGTGGAGCGTGGGTTTGTCGTGCCACCAGAAGTCCTCACCTCTGGGTTTGGATCATGGGGCAGGGAAGAACTTGAACACCCACTCCAGGCAAGGAAGGAGGAAGCATGCAGCATGCAAGGAGCCATGTGAATTAAAAAAAAAAAAAAAAAAAAAAGCTATTTTCAGCTGGGAAGAGCTGAGACTGCAGGGTGCTGGAGCTTCCCTCGTGCCTCCTCAAGGGGGGTCTGCCCACAGCAGCATTCCTCAGGCTCTGGAGGGTGTGCAGGAGTGAGCCAGGCCTCATGGCTGGGACAGAGGCTTGGGATGGCCAGGGACACACGGATTTCTGTTGTGCAGCTGTTTCTCTTAGCTACAGAAAGCTTCAGAGCAATTAGAGCTCAGCCACTTAATGACCATGCAGCAGAATAAAACTAATCATGCAGGAAGCCAGCTTGGCTTGCCAGTAAATCAGAGCAACTGCAGATTTATTGGATCTGATGGCCCTGGCTTCTTCTCACGGGCAGGGAATAGCTTTGCCTTTTACCTGTTGTTGTTTCTGGCCTCTGGTTTTCTCCCTTGGTTTCTTCCTTTCTTCCTCCTCTCAGAAGTGGTTTCATACCATGGCTGGCAGACCCTGGCACTGAAAAGAGAGGGGATAGAGCAGGAAAGAGTGGAGCAGCACATCAGGCAGGGGTGCTGCTGCTGGCACTGGGGGTCACCAGCACTCACATGCAGTGCTGGAGCTTTGCTCCACACCTCCAGCTAGAGATGCTCCCAGGAGTCACCATTTCCCATCACTGATCCCGCTGGGTGCTCCCTCTGTGATGGCATGAAAATCCTGGTGAGGGTGAGACACAGCTCAGAGCCTGCAGAACCGCTCCCAGACCTTCCCATCTTCCATGTTTCTTGGGGATAACGAGGCAGGAGTCCACAGCAGTGCCCCCAGAAAAAGAAAGATGCCAGTTAAAGTTAAGTTAAGCACAGAGCTCAGCCACAACCCTGTGCACTGCATATGGGGCCCCCAGCCAGCGAGAAGTGAACATCCCCAAATCCCAAACTGTATGGGAACAGGGAAGGCGAGGCAGTGCAGGGCTGAACAGCTGGAAAAACTCGTTGAACCCAAAGTAAAAGCCAGTTTGGCTTAGTCCTAGCTACTCTAAGGAGAGCTTTTGCCATCCTCAGCCAGATGCTGCTGGTTTTACAGCAAAGAAATACAATGGAAATCATACCTGAGCATTAACAAGGGGGAGGAGAAGTACCAAAAACCAGCACAAGTTATGGGAATCCCCAGCCACAGAAACCAAAGCTGAGCCAACGAGGTCATGAGTAGGAAACCTTACTTATGTTTACATCTAGATTGTTTTATTGCTCTGCATCACTTAACCTGGTTACAAACCAAGGCACACTCAGGGGACTCAGGGCTGTTCAGTCATCAGCATTTGGTGAGGAGCAGCATGGTACAGGACCAGCAAAAGGTCTTTTTTTGCTCACTCTTATGATTAAAGGCTGAGGTTTCTACAGAACTTTGCTTTAAAGAGCAGTGATGCTTACTCTTTACAGCATGCTCTTGGTTATTTGTGGTTTTGGGGTGTTTGCCTGCTGCTAAACTGGTATGGAAAGTGGTACCCAAGCTGGCTGCACAAGCAGAGAGTGCTGTGTGTGTCCAGCAGCTCTCCTTGTTTTCCTGCTGTTGTTACATTTCTTGTCCGGAGCAGGTGGCAAGATTCCTCATGCAAGAGCAGTCAGAACAAATAATACCCATGTTATGGAAACTTTCATTATCCCTTTGGCCTTGGCTGCTAGAGGAGCATCCCTGGCTGCAGCTGGGGCTTGGGTGCTTCAGTTCATGTGGGCTGGGAGCAGCAGTGTGGGGCGGGTCCTGTGGGCCTCCTGTGGCTGTGTCAGAGGCCACGAGCTCTGAAGGGAAAGCTCTAGCTCTGCCTTATCACTGGATGTTTGTTTGCTGCTCTGGCCTGATGTCATTCACTTGGGCTGGAGATGTTCTCTGGTGGTTTTTAGGCTGCCTTTCAGCTGGCAGAGCAATTCAGGATTTGCTGCAATGTTTTTTGGAGTGCCTGGGAAAAGCATTCTGGAGAGGTTGCCAGCCCAGGTCAAGCAGCTCTTTCCCAAGAGGAGCATGAGCATCACTCAGCTCCTGCAAGGGCAAGACCTGCCCCTCTGTGTGCCTTCCAGGAGCCAGGAGAGCATCCTGGCAGTAGGAGAGAGAAATAATTCACCAGGCTCATTCCTCACGTTGGCCCTTGATAAGGGCTAATATTCCCCTAGAGATTATCCCCTAAGAATATCCCCTTCCCCTAAGAGCAGGATATTTGCATGACAGGGTTTTGGGTTCTTCTTTCCCTGGCTGTTTTCTGTATTCCTAGTGACAAAAATCTGGGAAAGGGACTTGGCAAAGCTCCTGTGGGGTTCTGGAGTGTGACACTACTGCTTTCCTAGGCGGTTACCTCATCCTGGCAGTCCCCTGCCTTGCTCTCTGCTGGATTCTAGCAGGGTGGTCAACTGCCCTAAGTGAATTAGATGAGCAAATTCCTCAGGGCTGAGCTATGCTCGGCATCCTCTGGGAGCTAACATCCCTCAGGCCCTCTGACAGCCCATGCTGGAGGTGTTTTTAGCCTTCCACGCCACGTGGTCCTGCGTGAAGTGTTGTAGCTGTCTGTTTTGTCCCTTGTCCCAGGGCCCCAGCAGCAGCTCCTGCAGATGGGGTGTTGGGAAAAAAAAAGAAGAGCTCTGCTTGGCTTTGGTTTTCCTTTTGGTTTTCCCTTTCAGATGCATTGGTGAGAGGACAGGACATGCAGACAAGGCTGCCCACCAGCTGGGTGCAGGGATGTGGACGGGGACACGTGGAGCACCAGCCAAGGGGGCTCTTGACCCTTTCGTCCCTTAATCCTCATCCCATTCACGAGCAGCCTGCGCTGCCTCTCGGATCATGGTGGGGATTTCCTGGGGTTATTTCCTCTGGGTGAGAGCCCAGGGCAGTGCCTGGGTCCCAGATCTCCTAAGGAGCCGATGGCTTGGAGGAGGCAGGGCACAGCACAGTGCTGGGGGTGCTCGCAGGGAAGACCAGGGCTGAGCTGAGCTTCCTTGTCCTCCTGGGAAGAGTCCCTGTGACTTGTGACCTCCTTGGCTGGGAGCACTCAGCCAGCAGCCAAAGATTGTTCTTGCCTCCAGTTCTGGCTCAGCCTCCGAATTTGTACCCCTCAGATGTTATCGGAAAGTTCTTGACTCGTCCCGGCGAGCAGCACTGCCAGCTCCCCGCGCTGCCGACTGGGCTGCCTCCAAAGTTCAGGCAGATCATGGGAGCTCTGCTGACCCCAAGCACTTTGGCACATCAGGGTGGCTTTGCAGGGAGGTGGAAAGCTGCCTGTGTCCCTGAGGGACCAGGAGCATCTGCATTTACAGAGGTAACAAACTCCTGAGGTCCTGGGAGGATCCTGCTGTGCCTGACGGGCTTGTTGGGCTGCAGAGGCTGCCTGGTACCTGCTGGAGAAATCTGAAAGGCCCAGGTGTGAAAATATTGAAATACAGATGGATTCTGAACCGTGGTGTGAAGGATCCTTGATGCAGGCCTCCCTGCTGCTGTGGTGGCTCAGTCAGTAACCAGATTCCAGCCTGTCATTCCTCTCCTCCTCCCTGTCCCACAGTTTGTGTCCTCGGCCTGAGGAGAGTGAATGCTCAGAGCCATCTCCAAGTGCTTGTCCTCAGGAGAGAAGAGTAGCCACAGCCTCAATCCCGCCTCCAAGACCCCTTTGCTTGGGAAATGGGGTCCTTCCACATGGATATCCACAGAACCAAAAAAAGCAATTTTGGCTGGATTAATGAGTCCCTGCTCACCAGTGCCAGATCCCATTGTTTCTACACACAGGCACTGAATGTTTCCATCCTCCCCACTCCTGATTAGTTCATTGCAGCTGGAGTGAGCTCCTGCTCTTCCCAGCGCTGGACTTGGGATGGTCTGGGGGATGTAAATCGATGAATACATGGAATAAAAATGCCTCCCGACGTCATACAGTGTTGGCACACTCTTCCCTCATCCCAACCACACTAAAGGGGGCCAGTGCTGGACCAGTGCTGAGCTCAGCCCTAGAAAGGGGGGGAAAAGCCCCAGCAGTCAGCTGGTGGGGACAGAGGGAGAAATGACTCATCTTCATGCTAAGAAATGGAGACAAATGAATGAATGCACAAGGAAATGGGGGGAGAGGAGAAAGAGGCATCTTGTGTTATCACTCCCAGCTGCACAGTGGCTGCTGTGAGCAGGAGCTTCTTCCCCTGCTGCTGGCAGGAGATGCTGGGGAGATGGAGGGGGTGATTGGGGTATCCCAAACTGGGGGGAAAATGGGGCTGATTTATGCCAGGACAACTGGTCGGGTTTAAACCTCACCTCTAGGTACACAGCCGTATTTCCCCTCTCTTTATTTTAGATGGCTCTCACCATTCTAAAACTTATTTCCAGCTCAATTCCCAAGCCCTTTAGTGCTCTCCCAAGCACCAGCTTGCCCCAGGGATCGCCCTGTCATTGACATTTCTTTGTCTCACTCCTAGGACTGGGCCATGACTCCCAAGAGTCACCTCTCATCCCCATCCGCTCCCCCTTCCTCTGGGGGGGTGTCCCAGTGAAACCAGACTCCGGGGATGTCCCCACACCAGCTCCAGGCCAGCCCGAGCTGCCCTTGTCCACGGGCCCTTCTGGAGATGGGACATCCTCCAGGCCCCTGGAGGGGGATGGCCACAATGCCAGCACCCCTGTGGCAGCACCGTTCCCTGCTCCTGTCACCGCCAGCTCCGCGGCCTCCAGCCCCAGCTCGCTGCCACCCGCCTCGGAGGCAGCCCCGGCTCCCCGGACAGCAAACACTGCCAGCCTGGCAAGAAGCACCGTGGATTTGGGGGCAGCTTCCAGCCCCACAGACACGGTTGTGCCATCACCTCCCTCCTCCCTTCCCACCAGCAACCCCACCTCACCTCCTGGGATGGGCCCGTCCCCGACGCCCGTCCGCGTGAGCCCTGCCGCCACCCAGCCACCGCTGCTGACCAAGGATGTCCCTTCCCTGGGGACACTGGCCATGGCATCGAGCCTGGCCATGGAGCCGACATCCCCCCCAGTGACTCTGATGAGCCCCACAGAAGCCGAGGCCACGGCCTCGGAGAAAACCACCGGAGTCACCATGGAGGAGGTCCCACGTGCCCTGAGTGCAGGTGAGCTCCTCTGCTCCCCATGTGCATGGAGAATGTCAGCCTCAGCAGGCTCAGAGCCCCACACTGGAAGGGAAGAGGTGCTCAGCTTCCTCAGAGCATCTCTCTGCAAAATTCCTGGAGGAGCCCGTGTCATCTGATCCACTGGCAGAGACCAGGAGTGGTAGATAAATCTCGGTTGCCTGGAGATGCGGATAAAATCCTCAGTTCTAAATTTGACTTGAAACACTTCAGGATGAGGGGAAACAAACGGCTGGATGGTGGGTGCAGCCTGAGTTAGGATGATGTGGGTTTTAATTTTCCCTCCTGGAGACCTCAGGAAGCTGTCACAAGCTTCTCCCCATCCCCTTATGCAAACATGAGTAGCTTAAAAGGGCTCCAGGTGGCTGGAAAAGGGGAGATGTGAAGCATTTCTAGCCTTGGCTCAGCACTGAATGCTGCCTAGTGCTGGGAGGAGCATCAGAGAGTGAGTCCATAGTGCCCAAGCTGTGTTTCATCCTACATATTCCTGCTCTGCATTTATGGGAAGGGGATCATGGCCAAAACAGAAGGGGGCCCAGCCTCCTCTTTGGGAATCAGGGAATATTCCCCCCATCAGAGATGGCTGGTGTGGCTGAGCTGGGAGCAGCTGGGGTGTGGGATGTGTGCTGAGTCTCCACGTGGTGGGGCTGAACCCTGCCCCTTCTGGTGTTTCGTGCACAGGGAGCATTGTGGCCATAACCGTGACAGTCATCGTGGTGGTGGTGCTGGTGTTCGGGGCAGCTGCGTACCTCAAGATCAGGTAAGGCTGGTTTTGGGCTGGCCCCCCTCCCTGAGCTCCATCTCACTGTCACCAGGATGATGCTAAGTGCCAGGAAGATGCTGTCCCCATCCTGGCAGGGCAATGCGTGGCCTCTGGTGCCAGCAGGGCTCAGTTTCTTACCACTCCTGTACTGGAAAGCGGAGTCTGGATCCCTCATTTTGCAATAGCTCTGCTCAAATGCCAGGGATGCTGCTCAGCATAGTCATATCCAGTAATTATCCCTTGGGAAACTGCTGCCGTGGGTCTCGCTGTCACTGGGACAATAAACAGCAGCAGAGCCCAGTGCTGAGCATCCCTAATGAGCCTTTGCTGAAAGCTGAGATGAGCAAAGGTCTGGTTTTAATTCCCTGCCTTGTCCAGGCTCATTCAATGGGGGTAAAACTCAGCCTGGGCTTCACTTCCCTTCTCCTGGTCCTTCCTCTTAAAATACCCCAAGGCATGACCTAGGGAGCCCTTGTGTTAATATTTCTTCATCCCTTGGCAAAGTAGGTAATAAATCCTCAAAGTAACCTCAGGATTGCTTTCCCTGGCAGGCACTCTTCCTATGGACGGCTTTTGGATGACCATGACTACGGCTCCTGGGGCAACTACAACAACCCTCTCTATGATGATTCCTAGCAGGGATGAAGAAAAAAAACCCCATAAACCCTTAATTTATAAGCGCTTCTGCAGCAGAGCATCCGCTGTCGAGGAGATGCCGGGCACGGAGCCCCTGCCTCAGGCAGGATTACAGCGGGGCTGGTGGATGGCAGGAACTGGAGGGCGGCGTGCAGTGCTGACAATAAACCTGAATTTTGGCCTTTGAGCAGGAAACCAGGTCCTGGGGCAGGCTCAGCCACTTCTTGTAGACAAGGGAAGCCAAATTCCCCAGGGGGAAGGGCTGGGGAGGTCAAGGGAGAGGATGGAGGTTCAGTCAGTGCTGTGGCATCCTTTGAAATGCTGCTGCTCTGCAGGGGGGAGCAGGAACCAGCAGCGTGCCGGGGTCTCCTGTGCTTTCACATGTCCCTTCCCCTAAAATCACTTCCCTGTGTTGCCCTGCTATGAAATCCTCTGCCTTGTCTCCCCAGGAACCATGAACAGTTATGGGGCTGCTCAGTCACTGCTCCCTTTCCCTTCCTGCAGGTGCTTCCATGGAGAAGTTCCTAATTTAAGTTTTTTTCCATTTAATTGTGGGGGTTTTGGTCCCAAAAGCAGCCCAGGAGCTCACAGGAAGATACACTGACCATTCATTTCACACATGTGGCTGCTTGCTCCACAGCTTTGTTTCCATTCCTCAAAAAAACTTGGCTGCTAAAATAGAGCGGAGTGTTCTTTTCATCCCCAATTTGTGTTCAGCTTTTAGTGTGGGAAGGCTGGGGGTGGCTGATGGCAGATCTGGTTTGGGAAGGGGATGCTCAGCCACTTCTCCCTCTGGCTAAATCCCCTGGCAGTGGAAAGCAAAGCCCTCAGTCCATGTGGCCTTAAGAAACAAACCAGCCCTGAATGATGCTGCAAAGTTTTGGGGTGTCCCAGTACAGGTGGTGAAGGCTCGGGAACAGGCTCTGCTGTTCACCCTGCCTCCCAAATGGAGCATCCCTGGAAACATCAAAGCTTGGGGCGTTTCTATGATTGCTTCCTGCAAGGAGAGATGCATCATCTCCAGATTTCCACCAAGTGAGTGCAGTAAACGCGGCCACCGCCACAACAGGCACCTGGAAAGGTCAGGAGAAATGAGGGCAGCTCTGCTTCCCAAAAGGAAGTGCAATCATTGTGCATTTTCCTTTTCCTCCTGAGCCTTTTTCAGCCCGTGGAGTCCCTCAACCTCCTTTTAGTTCAAACTTGGTGAAAACAGGAAAATAAACCTGTGGATGGTTGTTGCACCTCCCATCCACGGCCAGCCTGGAAAACTGTTTGGGCTGGGAGCATACACAGGGAAGCACAGGCTCTGAAGATGCTGATGATGAGCAAAATTTCTTTTCACCTTTTTGGCACCCAAGAAGCAGCAAATTAGGCTATCTTGGCTAAGAAAAGCCACCAACTGAATTAAAAAACCACCACCCTTCTCTGGAAATAAATTGGGTGTTGTTCTGCTGCTGCCAAACTGAGAGAATAAAGAGAGAGGAAAAGCCATCACCTTCCATTAAAAGTATATAACCCCAAGGGAATAAATTCCTTTTCATGAAGGAAGACACAAATGTGGTCTCAGTTTTCCTGCTCAACCCTGTGCCTGGATCCTCCAAATGAATTACTCTCTCTTGCCCTACAATGCAAGGAAGGAGCTGTACATATTTTTGGGGATATCCCGAGGTGAAAAGAGATTCCTCACCTCTCTGGGATCAGACACCATCCCCAGTGACATGGATGATATGGACACGGACAATGTGTTTCCATCTGCAGGACTGTTTGGCAGCATGAGCCAAGGCACAGGGCAGCCTAGGGAATAACAGATGTGTTTGCCAAGTGGAAAAAAACACTTTATTTTGGGGGGCAATGCCCTCAGAGGGAGGATGCCTGTGTTCCAAGGCAATGGCTTCAAATACCCCTCTCACATTCCCACCTCAGGCCCCCTGGCTTATCGAGGGGTTTCTATCCCACACCAGTATAGCAGGGGAAAAGGGGGAAAAGCAACCAGGACACGTCCTAAAAAAGGCCTTTCTCCTTCTTTTTTTAAAAATCAACAGAGTTAACCCTGCTACCAACTTTCTTCATGTACAAAACCAGCAAATTCCCGTTTTTCCCAAAGGCTCCCACAACTCTGGCTCAATTCCACCTCCTCCCAACTCCCTCGCCCCCTCTTGGCTCCGTCTCATCTCAGAGACATTTTATTTATATAGGAAAAAAAATAGCTGGCATAGCTCCGTGCGTGTGGAACATCCCATCCCCCGAGCCCGCGGCAGCGGCGCCGGGCATGATGCGATCCCGCCCCGGCTCTCCCGCCCTGCCCTCGCCGCCGGCTGGAAGCTTTATCACCGCTTCCACCCTCCCTCTGGCCTCCCTAATGATGCCCTTGTTTGGCTCATTTGTGAGTATTCCCATCCACCTTTCCAAGCACGGAATTACTGGAGCGAGTAGCACCGAGTAGCTCCTGGCTGCAGCCTCCCGGCTGCTGCTTGGGCACAGGAATCGGTTCAGGTGTCAGAACCCACCTCCAGCTGGGACCACGGAGGAGCAAATCCAAGGAAACCGCCCCATTTCCAGCACGGAGGTCCCAGCACACCCCTGGGCTGAGCTCTGCAGAGACAGATGCTCTCAGGGCTGCCCCTCTGAGATGTAAACAGCACAGCATGAAGAGCTTCTCCCTCACTGTGTCCCTTCCAGCTGGAGATTTAAGAACAGATGGCTTCCCTGCAGCTGGGCAAGGGTGAGACATCAGCCCCAGGAGGAGGTGGCTGAACCAGAAGTTTAACACAGAACACCCCACTTCCATCCCATGTGACGTTATTGCAGCAAGCCAAAACCACACTAGAGGCACCAAACCAGTCCTAAATTCGAGATCCTCACTCCACACAGCTCCTGAGCCATCACCCTGTGCCTTCCCACAGGATGGAGGGCCCAGCAGAACCCCCCAGCCCTGCACTGTTCCACTTGCTGCCTCCCCGAGTCCCTCCTCCCACGTTCCACAGACCTCGGCAGGCCCTGCCTTTATTAATAGCTCCATGACCTTGAGTGTGGCCGCAGCCCTGAGCCTGCTGAACTCCACTTTTTTCCCACAAAGCAGCAATCACCCCATCTGCTCCTGATTGTGGCCTGGATGGGTGAGCAAGGCAAGATTCCAGGTGCTAGGGAGTGCAGGAGCTTCCCAACAGCTCCCATAGCCCAAGGGCAAGCTGTGGCCAAGGCAGCTGCTGCTTCCATCCCTGGATCCTCTCATCACCCTGATCCCAGCATCCTTCCCACCCCCATCAGCTGCACCTCCATGGACAGGGCAGCAAAACTCCACACAGCACCTCCCATCCAATAAAGCAGCTCCTTGCCTGTCTTTATCCCCCCTCCATTGCCCTTTATCCCCTGAAAATGCCATTCCTTTTCCTGCGGTGCCATTTATTCCCTGGCAAAGGGAGTTAAGGGCTCAGTGCCAAGACAAACACACCAAACAGCGGTTCAGCATTCCCTCAGCGTTCACATTCCCTTGTGCACTTTCCAGAGGCAAACACCAAAAACAGGAGAGCAAAATTTCAAAATCACCTGGATCCCACACCACGAATAATTTTCCTTCCCAACACCAAAACTCGGCTGAACTAAGAATTTTCTTTCAGCCTCCTCTTGTGGTTGGAACCCAAACAAGAATATTTCCAATTAATAACTGGAATAAAATTAGCTTCCCATTTAACAGCTAACTTGCTCGGTTGTGGACTTGACCAGCATGGTTTTACCATTAGCAACACACTCCAAGGCTACTTGGCCAGAGTTTTCTGGGATGACAACTCCTGCAGGCTGATGGGAACCCCACTGGCACTTCCAGGCTTACCTGGGAGCAGGTCTCCATCCAGGGAAGGAGATGGAGTCACCAGATGCCAACCAAAGCAGCAGGAAGTCTTGCTTGAACCACAGAACAAAAACATGAAAACACAGGGGCTTTTAAAAAATAAAGCACTTATTTTCCTAACAGTGTTTTGGGCCTCACACCTCCCCACATCCAACCATTTTTCAGCACTGAATCACGGTTTAAACTCAGATGGGAATTTCCAGGGAGTACGTGTGTGAAAGAAGAGCACAACACACACAGCGTCGTTTGTTTATTTTAATAGAGACCTTATTTTACATTTATTTATAGCAGTGAGAAAAGTGCTCCAGAAAAAGATACCCCAGTCAAGGCAAGCTACAATAGCTACCATCCAAATCCTAAATATTCCCTACAGAAACCGGGCACTGCTGGACTAAGAAAAGCTCATTTTGCAACAGAACAAGTTAAAAATGAGTAGTTATAACCTGAAGAGTAACGGACCCTTTTTAAAATCTTATTATTGTAACGTATCTGCATGTGAAATTCACAGAAATCAAGGACTTTCTGCAATATTTAAGATTGCAATACACCTCAGGCAGGATGTTACATGAAAGAGGGTGGAGTTGGGGTTTTTATTTCTTTCAAAAGGCAGCCCTTCACCCCCCCATTCTCTCCCGCCAGTGAAGTTCTACCATTAACAAACACCAAAACCACAGAAAATTGGACCCTGGACTGCTTTATTTCAGTGAACACCTCAGGCTCAGCCTGATGTGAAGGATGTGCTTCACTTTAGGTACCTAACCAGCAAAATCCACTATGTACACGCCTCAAACCCCACAGCACCGCAGCCTTTGCCAGTGAACAGTGCAAAATGAGGAAGAAACGGGGGAAAAAGCAACTGCAACTGGCAAAGGAATCTGAGCAGAGGGACAACAGTGAGTCAGGATGGGTGCCCAGGGGAAAAAGGGGGGCTTTGCACGTGGATCTTCCAGCTGGTCATCCCAGCAGGCAGGGCAATTCCCTTGTTTCGAGGGAATTTTGTACACACAGGTGACAGTGCACGAAGGGAGCCGAGGATGCCACTCCTACCCACTGTCCCTGTGGACACACATCACTCCCAGGGAACACCATGTCCTCACACACAGAGCCCCAAAGGCTTCTCAAAGTGACCCATTTCCTCTGAGAGCTGCACCTCCAACCTCCCTTCCCCTTCAGCTACCCCAAAACTCCTCCTGCTGCTGCATCAGCTGCTCCTCACATCTCCTCGTGCTGCTCCTCTCACCTGCCTCCTCCCCGATGCAGTAAAGGACTCCTTGAACTTGGAATACTGGAATTTTTAGTGACACAAGAGTTGCTTTGTTTGCAAAACAGTCTCTCCCAGGGCCCAGCACTGCTCATCCAGCTGAAGGCCGTGCGCCTCCTGGTCATTGCTCCTCCAAGGACAGCCGGCAGCGCCCGTCCTGGGCCGTGTTGTAGGACTCACAGCTCTGGCACTTCATGCCCAGAAGGTGGAACTGCACCGTGGAGCGGGCATTGCAGTCGTTGCAAAGGATCTGCACACACACAGGGGAGGCAGGGAGGGAGGGAGAGGCTGCAGCACCAGCTGTGTGTGTATATAAACAGGAATGATGAACACCCTGAGACTACACGTGACTGTTCCTCAGCATTCCCCGCCCCTTGGTCTGGCTCCTGATCCAGCACTCGTCCCTAGTGCCCTCTACTGCCAGCAATTCTGAGGGACAGCTCCATGAAAACCAGGCAAGGCTGCCCTCTTACCTCCACCATCATGTTCTGGTACTCTGTGGGCATGGGAGTCTGTGCCACTTCGTTGTCCAGCTGGCGCCAGTACCTGGTCATGTCCAACGCCGAATGCATGCACAAAGGACACCTGTAGCCTCTGGCAGAAAGAGGGGGGAATGTCTTAATCAGAAGATGAAGGCAGCCCATGAAGCAAGTCCATTGGTAGGGACAAGTTTCACATTGCACCAGGCAAACAAACAGCATGAAGCAGCAAGTTCTGGCAAACAGAATTGGAAGTGAAATGCCCTTCGTCGCTTTAAGTTAGCCCTTCACCCCTTTAGGAGCTGTCTTTAAGTAGGTTGGTACAGAATTGGCATTGTGATTTTTACCTCTTGAAGCAATATGTTTGGACTAGGGTAATACTGAGAGGAAAGATGTTTGGAAATACTTACTCCTTCAGCATTTCGTCGTAACATGTTCTGAAAAGGAAACACATGTCAGTAAGAAGAATGGAATTACTGACAGGGAACACACCTGGACTGCACAAAGGGAATAAGCCACACAGGTATCCCCAAGGCAGAAATTAAGAATATCCCTAGGCCAAGTGACAGGAGAGCTTCACACTGTCAAAGCAGACTGAGAAGGAAGACAATCCCCCTACAGAAAACACTTCCTGGAGAAACAGACTGTCCCCACAGTGCAGGTGCCTCAGAAACCAGCTGTAAGCAACTGGTACAGACTGAACGCTGCTGAATAAACACCCAGCACCATGCTGCAGGTATTTCCCTTTCTCAGGTGTCTGCTTTACCTGTGAAGAAGGTGACCACACGGCAGAACATGGGCTCCAACACGAGATGTGTGAATATCCTGTTTGGAGTCAAATATAAGACAAAAAAGAAGAAAATTAATTCACACACAGTCAAAAATAGGACCACACAGTTATCCAGGAGATGAAAAGAAGCTGCTCACCTCCAAACATATTGGACAATCCTGCCTGGAGACATTTTCAATACACTTTGCAAATGGAAAAAGAGAAGAAAACATTATTTGGCTGTGTAGTTTTCCGTGTTTTCCTATACTGTAAAGCTCCAATATGTAAAATTTATTATGTCTTCAATTAGTGGCATCTGTGTTGCTGTTAGGTGAATTCAGAGAAGGAGAACCCACTGCTCTCCCTGCTCCTGTAGCCTCAGATGGGGCTGAGGCCCATCCAGCTTCAAGTTCAAGGCATTACCTTTTAAGATACGGAGGTAAGCAGCGTATCCTCACCTTGTGCTTTCCTTGGAGACTCAGGCTCAGGCACAAATTACACTTGGAGCAGTGGAAGAAATCCTCCTTGGGGCCAATCCTGCGGAGAGAGGTGTCAGGGCAGAGCCGGTGCCCGCAGAGCCGGGCCCGCCGCCCGCACGCACCTGCAGATGCCGCACTCCTCGCAGTGGTACTGCTTCTTGTCACGGTCAAACAGGTGGCAGATGTCACAGTAGTACTCCCCAAAGAGGCTGCCACAGCCCTCACAGCGCTGCTGGGCCTGAGGGGACATGAAAGTCCTGAGTGCTGCGTTCGCTTCCAGGCTCCACGAGGGGCATGGAGCTCCTGGAGCAAGACCTGAGAGCTAAGAAGCTGTCAACAACCTGGGGGAGATGGGCCTGCTCAGCCTCGATAAGGGATGGCTGAGGGCATCTAATCCATGTCTGGGGAGATGTGGAAGGTGCCAAGAGGATGGAATCGCCCTCTGCTCCGTGGTGCCCAGGAACAGGCCAGGAGGCAATGGGCAGAAGCTGATGCACAGGCAGTCCCACCCGAGCAGGAGGAAAAGGCGTGGCATAGAGAGGCTGTGGAGTTTCCCTCAATGGAAATATTTCAGAACCGCCCAGCCACATGCTGGGTGTTCACAGAACATCCTGAGTTGGATGTTGGAAGGCTCACGATGCCCGACGCTTATCCCCGCAAAGGGCAGCTCCGAGCATGCCACCAGGAGCCTGGGAGCACTGCCCAAACGCCTCCTGCCTCTGCCAGGATCGGGGCCGTGACCCCGACCACTCGCTGGTTGAAAAGCCTTTCCCCCACATCCCACCCAAACCTCCCCGACACAACAGCAAGCCATAAGCCCGGCACGGAGCAGGGAGGTGGCACCGCCTCCGGGACTGCGCCCTGCCGCGCCTCTCCGCGCCCACCTTCTGCAGGAGCCGGCAGCGGCTGCACTGCACCTCGGACACCCGGAACCGGTCCAGCTGGTGCTCCTCGGCGCCGTCGTGGCACAGCCGGCACGGGTACAGCTTCCCGCAGCACGGGGCCTGGGAGCAGAGGGACAGGGCATGGAGAGGGGCACGGATCGGCCATCAGCTCTGCCGCGGCACGGCCGCGCCCCGCTCACCCACCCGCAGCCGGCAGCCCCGCCGGTAGTGCTCGCATCCCTGCTCGCATCCCTGCTCGCATCCCGGCTCGCATCCCGGCTCGCATCCCTCCGATCCCCCCGCCGTGGCCATGGCCGCCGCCGCTGCCCGGCCCCGCTCCACCCCTTCCGCTTCCTCAGAGTCGGTTCCGGAGGATTTGGAGTTTGCAGAATAGCTTTCCCCCTCCCCGGCGTGAGCCTTCGTGTTCCCCTTCTCCAGTCTGGTTCGAGTTGGAGGGGAGCTCTGGAGGACTGCCAGTTCTAGCTCCCTGCCGAGGCAGGGTCACCCAGAGCAGTGATACAGGACCGCGTCCAGGTGGGCTGGGAATGTCTCCAGGGAGGGAACTCCAAGGCGAATCACAGAATATACCAAAGGGACCATAAAGTGCAACTCCGGAGCCTGCACCCCACCAATCCCACCAGGTTCCTGAGGGCTTTGTCCCGAACACTCCTTGAACTCGGTGATCCCTGTGGGTCCCTTGTAGCTGAGCAGATTCTGTGAGTCTTCACGTTGAGGTGGAGCTCCTTGTGTTTTAGTTTCTGGCCACTGCTCCTTGTCCTGTTGCTGGGCTCACCGAAAATCTGGCACCATCCTCTTGACACCCACCTTGGAGATAGTTGTATGGACTGATGAGATGCCTGCTGTCTTCTCTTCTCTAGACTGAGCAGGCCCAGCTCCCAGAGGCTCTCCTCCTGAGAGAGATGATCCAGACCCCTCCGTCATCTTTGGCCTCTGCTGGACCCTCTCCAGTAGCTCTTTTGTCTTTCTTGACCTGTGGAGCCCAGAACTGAACACAGCACTCCCGATGTGGCCTCACTGGGGCCAAGTAGAGGATTATCTCCCTGGACCTGCTGGCCACACTCTTCCCCATGCAAAACCTTCCCTTTAAACCTTTTCCCCAAAAACCTCCACTCTTCCCTCTCCAAACCTTCTTTTCCTCCTGCATTTGCCCATGGCTACCTGACTGCTATGACCAAGTGGAGCATCCACTATGGAGACAGTTAAGCCTGGAATTGGAAGATCTGTTTATTTACAAATGTAATGTACATGTCAAGAGACAGCATGGAGACAAATCCCTAAATACAATGAGTTCAGACCGTATTCTGTCATGATCCATCAATGCAAAAGGCTGTATTTTGTGGAAAAATAAGTTAATGACACCATGTGAATTGTGACAGATGATGGAAAACAGTTGTGAGCAACACAGGGACAGCCCAAAACTAACCACAGACAAACTAATGGCAAGTAAGCGAAAATTGTTGCCAAACAGTCAAGTTTTATGTCCCATTCTCCTAAGGGACCTAAAGGAATGATGTCCATTTACTGAGACATTCCACATGTCACCTCCATCACAGCTCAGTATTCCACAGGGATATTCCTTCCTTCACCATCAACAACAGCCAGACAACATACCAAGGGCAAACACACCAAAGACAACTGCCCAAACATGGGGTCAAAAACGTGAAGGGAAAAGGAACCTAAAACAAAGTGACAAGTGCATTAGCAAGGGTTTCAAAGGAACAGCTGCAGATTCGCACATTTAGATATTGTTATTTCTTGCACAGACGTTTTCTTTACTGTCAAGGCAAAGGTGCTTTTCAATCCAGGTCAGGCAGCCCACTGAAATATGAGAATTTTGACTGCTGCTTTTGTCACGATTCATTGAATAACAAACCCCTCGGGCGGGCAGCAGCTGGACAGAAGAAAGCCCAACTTCCTTCAGAATCCTCCAAAGCAGCTCCTGCCCTTGTCACACACCAATGACCACTACCCCTCTCAGAC
Source organism: Chloebia gouldiae (assembly GCA_003676055.1). Taxonomy (NCBI): domain Eukaryota; kingdom Metazoa; phylum Chordata; class Aves; order Passeriformes; family Passeridae; genus Chloebia; species Chloebia gouldiae. The sequence continues at coordinate 846,959 of QUSF01000069.1, read as the reverse complement.
AAGGCCTGGCCCTAAGCCAGAAAGTCAACATTCCAGGGGCTTTTTGCATGAAAGAAATCCAGCAGCAATGGCAGTGCAAGCTCCATCCTTGGCCTGGACCCAAGCCACTTCCGTGGCAGTCTGCTGCACCAACAGGAGTAAGGGATCCTCCTCTCCCCTGCAGAGACCTGACAGCTTTAGCCCCTGGAAACTCAGACGGATTGTTCCCACTGTTCAGTCACCTGCATCAAGAGGAGAAAAGGAGAGTGACTCTGGACAGACTAACAAAACACAGATGTGCTCCCTGGTGAAAGGCTTCCTTTATTTTGCTTTTTTACACATCCTTACCTTGCTGAAGCTGTGCACTTACACCTCTGTGCTTCACAGATCAGAAACTTGAGCTGTTTTTTCCCCTCCTCACATGCAAGCAGCCAGCTTCCCCTTTTTTTTGTTGTTCTACCAGTTTGCTCAAGCGCCCAGTTTCGTGAGCTGCTTCTTTTCCAACCCCAGTGTCCAGAACCTCAGCTCAGGAAAATAATTTACTGGGCACAGCAAGCTGTGTACTGTAAGAAATCTGTCATAGCTGCATGTCCTGACTAAGAATGTGAAGTACAAAAGGATTTTCCTATTGCACTTCTCATCCCTAGGTGAGTGTTCACAAAACCATCAATTTGGAAGCCCCCAGCAGTCTACACAGCAGAAATGAAAGCCCACCTTTTACAGGCAGGTGTGACCATCTCCCCAGGGCTAGTGCTTGACCCAGGGGAAGTTGGCTTCTGATGTATCTGGCATCAAGGTCCCTGACAGCTGTAAATTGGGAAAGAAAGAGACAGGATCAATTTCCAAGTGTAGCATCAACAGAGAAGACAATCAGAAAACAGCCTTCTAAAGACACATGCAATGCCAACACCAAAGTCAAAACAAATCTGTTCTTTGGTCAGATCAAGCTTCAAAAATGCTCCCCGGTGTAAGACTTACGATCCTGGGGCAAATTCGGCTCCTTTAGGAATCAAACTGAAATTCTGTGGGCCCTGCTGTTGAGAAAGTCACAAACCAAACAAATACAGAGCAGCACAAATCACTTTATTGCCTTGATACCTGCTGTGAAGCCAGACTTGAGTAATGAAGGTCCATAGCAGTGAGGGAGGGGACTCGGGACTCTGCAAACATTCTCTTTTCCTTTTTCAGAAATCTGAATTGCCGAGCTGCAAAACACAACCAAGGCAAGCCATATTTAGGGAGTGAGAGCTGACACACTGCTTCCTGACACTTGTTTGGTACCCAGGTTTTATTTAGAGGACCTCAAAGTTCCTACCTTCTGCTCCCCTCAGCTCAGGGAGATGATTTAGTTCTGGCAAACGCGTATCTGTCTTGGGGAATTCCCATTTTTTCTTACTTGCCTGAAGGATAGGTTTTTCATTAGTAACCTGTAATCAAGGGCATAAGGAACAGCTCATGAAAATATAAACAAAAAATAAAGCTATTTTCAAGCTTAAATAAAAGCAGTAACACAGCAATGCTCTGATGTAGTTGGAATTTGTCCAAGAGTGAGACAAAAGACTCTGATGTGTGTAAGGAATTCAATCTGCTCGAGTGCTATTTATACACAAGCAATGGAAAAGCAACAGCAAAATAAAAACAATCATCTAAGTGAAGCTGCTTTCAGAAAGATAAAATACAGCACTTGAGAATGGCTGGGATTAGTTATCTTGAAAAAGGCAAATGTTTCTGGCTGGCACAATAACAATCATGCCTAGGTAGTGAGAGCAGAGGAAAACTTTCCATTTCACTTGTTTTCCTTATCAATTTTTAATGCAGTTATGACATGACTAAGTAAGGCCCTGGCCACATTAAATCCAAACCCTCAGTTCTGCTTCAGTAGCACAGCACACATGATCTATCTTTCCTGGCCAGGCAGGAGGCCATGGATATACTTCAAATCTCACAGATACCCTTTGCTGGATCACTCCCCTCATTTAAAATTGTTTACTGACATAAAATATATTTTATGTAAGAACTGTTAGCAAGGTGTAATTACAAAAAGTCTGCAGGAAAAAAGGGGTAACAAACCCAGTATTTCTAGTGCAGAGTTATGGTGAAAGATGCACCAGATGGAGATCTTGAGAATACAACACACAATTTAATTATTTTGCTTGGCAAAGGGGGACGGAGACAGACAGACGACTCACCGGTGTCAAGCTGACACTGCAGCGCCCCACTGGAGAAGGCTTCCGTGCCTTTAGCAAGGGGTTCAAGTATTTTTTACTCTTTTCATCAAGTCTGTAATCAAAAATGCCTCACAGTTGGCATTAGCTGGGCTAACACAGCCAATATAAAACAACAAATGCAAGGTGTCCCAAACCCCAGGTCTCGCACTCCCACATCAGCCTGCCCCTCCCAGGATGCCCCAGGAATGCTGGATACAAGCTCTCCTAGCTCTGCTCCCATACCTGTAATTAAGGTTCCCAGGCCCAGACCCCATCCCAAATGTAGGAGAGAAGTTCTGGTTGATGGGAGGGATAAATGTGCCCAGGTTCTTGGCGTAGTCCAGGCTGCTGCTGGAATCTTTCAGGTTGGTCTGAGGGCTGAATTTAAGTGGGTGGATTGCGCTGTCGTAGAGGAAGCCCAGCTTGGAGGATCGATCTGCTTTCTCTGCATCAGCTTTAGAGGGCTTGGTCTTTATCAGCTTTCCATCTTTGCCCCTTGGGCCCATGCTGAAATCCTGTTTGGGAAGATAAACATCATCTTTCTTAACAGTCCTGTTGAAAGAGCACCAGTGCATGCAGGAAAAAAGAACATGTGAGAAACCTACATGTGCATGATTCTGCAAGAATCTAATGGAGATTGAATTGGTTTAGTTAGAAAATCTCTGCTTTCAATCAAACAGAAGAAAACTTGTCAGAGTTCCAGCACTCTCTGTAAATAAGTCACTTGGGACTGGAATCAGAAATGATGGAGGAAAACCAGCTGTATCCTATGTCTCTTCTGAAGAAATTAAATAAAAATTCATCTCAATGTCACCTCAAAGTCACTTTGAAGTGTCCTTGGTATCCAGTTGAAAGGAAAATTTTTAATTTTTATGACAGGGCTTTAGAACAGGTTAACAGCAGCATAAATCATGACTTATGCTTCCCAAATGATTCCCCCTCCAGCTCTCTATTGCCAGGATCTGCACCATTGCATGGCTGACCTGCAAGGGACTGGCCCAAGAGCCACCTGTACACTCCCAAGCTATTTCCTAGGAATTTTAATTGCTGCACCATTTTTTAAAAACAATGATTTTAAAACATGAGAAAAAAACCCCAAAACAACACAGGTTTGGAAAACATGGATTGACCAACCTGGACGCTGATGGTTTTTCTTTCTTCTAAAACATCATCTTTGTCCCTTTTACCAATTTTGGGGTTTTTTTGCAACTGATGGTCTCTGGCATCTTTCTGGATCTTTTGTTTAAGCTCCTGAGTAAATCTACATTCCATATAAGGAGAAAGAAAAAAAACAAATAATAAAAGGGCTTCTGTTTATTTTAATATCATCATCAGTTGTTAAGCCCAGGACCCTTTTAAGCAGTCAAACAAACTGTGCCTTTAAACTAATGAGAAGACAAATGTAATGTATACATCAAGTAAAATCTTCTGCACACATTTTTCACACTACAGCAATAAAACAATAAAATACAGCAATAAAAAATAAATCTACAGAGGTTTGGTGCAGATGCAGTGAGTGAATACAGTGTAAGACTGTACTACCCAAAGTGGTGTGACACTGATGAATTAATGTCACAACAAGGTAAATGTGCCCCTGCAATGTGTTCCCTTCCAACTCTATTTCCAGGAAGGTAAAGCCAAAACAAACGGAGACATTCAGCAGCTGTCAGCTCTGCAAAGCCAGTAGTGTGCAGTCTCCAAGCACAGCTGCTTCACTTCTTTCTAACCTGAGCCTGCAGTGAGCAGGAAAGGAGCTCTTACCTTTCAGCAAAGCCGTCCTTGTTGAAGAAATTGCCCTGCAGGAGTTCAGCGCAGGATGGTCTCTTGTCTGGGTCAATCTGCAAGCACTCCTGTCAAACCAACGTCAACAGGAGGAGGAAAACACACCAGGAATTAAACAAAGGCTTTGGCATGTCTGAGGGAAATATCCCTGCAGTGACCCCTTTGGCCCTGTAGGGCTGGACTGGAGCTCTGGGATCCTACAGGCCTCACCAAGCTGCCAACCCAAGCAGCTGCTTGCTGCATGGGGAGCTGAGAGGAGGGCACTTCACCAGCCCTGTGCTCAGCTGTGTGAGGTAAAGGACAGGGAAACAGAGAAACATTCACAGGAAACACCCAGTTAATTACCTTGGCTAAATCCAGCGCGGCAGGAGGGAGCTTGGGATAGCGTTTCTCCAGGGATTCGAGTTCCTTTACCTCTGGCAACTTCATGCCAGCAAAGAGGGGGTTTTTATAGAATAACTCCTGTTGTCTTGGAATTAAGTTACCTGGAATCAGGCAAACAAAGCAACCACGTGGAAAAATACAGGACAGTGAAGCATGTGAGAGGCTGAAATGCTGGGTCAGCACTGCAGTAAGGGCTACAGTCAGGGTTGTTACCTTCCCACCCATCAAAACAAATCTGAGCCCTTCATTCCCGAGCAAGCCCGAGGGGCTCTCCTTACCCAGGCACTTGGTGATATGGAAGAGCTGGTCAATGTCTGAGTCTCCAGGGAAAAGGGGCTCTCCTGTAAGCATTTCTGTTATCAGGGAGCCAACAGCCCACACGTCCACAGGTCTGGGGAGAAAAGGCACCGGCACCCCAGCTCGGCACAGCTTCATGGATCCAAAGGCTGAGCCAGTGATGGAGCACTCCCTCCATGCTCCCCACAGCCCTTCCCAGCCTGGCAGGCCAGGCTCACCTGCCATATTTGCTGTCCCCCACCAGCAGCTCCGGGGCTCTGTACCAGCGGGTCGCCACGTAGTCCGTGTAAACTTCCCCAGAAGTCGCCAAGGGCCGGGCAAATCCAAAGTCACAGAGTTTCACAACTCCTGACTGGGAAACCAGTATGTTCTCTGGCTTAATATCCCGATGGATTATCTGCACAGAGAATAGCAAGTCAGAGCAAATTCCCCATTTGTACATAGCAAACTTACAGGCTCAGCAAAAAGTGCAGCTTCCTCATATTCAAGTAGAAAACTACAGGCAAACACAGAACCTCTAATTTCAGACACATTTATGTTTCTCTTTTCCTTTTCAGACAAAGCTCTATTTCTTTAAATTCAAATATATACAAATACAAAAAGACATGCTTCTATTCTAATATATATCTATTGATTTTAGCTGCAGAGCTGATTTCTTGCACATACTTACATTATGGCTGTGACAAAAGGCAATTCCTCTCAGAACCTGAAATAAGTACTTCCGAACCCTGTCGTAGTCCAGTCCACTAGGAGAGGCCTCGAGGTCATCGAGCACCGTGTGATCCACAAATTCAAACACCAGGTACCAGCGCTTCTTCCTCTTACACACATCCAACAGGCTCACCAGATTCTCATGCCTCAGTTGCTGTCAAAAAACAGGGAATGTTTAGTGAGGGAAAACACTTACTAAAAGCTATGAAGGGAAATTTTCTAAAAAAATTTTTTTTGCAGGTAATTTTTTCAACTGCAGCCCAGCTGGGACAGTATCAAAAAATGCAACTTTAAGAAAAAGAGGAAGAGAGAGAAGCTGTGTTTTCTAATTATTTTGTCATTGCGTTCCCAGCAGACAAGAATCCACCTCTCATTTGTTACACATTTATCACACACCAACACAAAAGGCCATGCTACAGAGAACAGTTATTTATTAGCTGAAGCCTGGCAGGGAAACATCCCCAGAAGCTGCCTGGAGGCAGCACCAGAGCCCAGGGGTGGGATCCAGGAAGATAGAAAATGACTACAAAGCACAGGGAATTGTAGAGGAAACTCTGCCAGTGCAGAGGCAGTGCCAGCCAACCTGCATCCGTGTCTGCCCAGATTTCTTAGCAGGTCTGACAAGAGAAGAATTTTTAAAGGGCAATCAATAAGAGAAAAAGCTCTTTTCCCAAGAATTATTTATTCCCCACACAGGAGACCTGAAGAGGTCTTTGCTGTTTTCAGACACAATTAAGTTTCTGCGCAAACTCAAGAGAAAAAAAAATTAAACCCAAAGAGACCAAACCTCCAGGTATTTATTTCCCCTGTGAGAGGCCACCCTACCTGAGCTGTATATGCAAACATTCCCCTTGCAAAGATTCCATTCACCCAGCAAAGTCAGTTAATTCCCAGCACACCTGCGTGCTGCTCAGTAACTCAGTAACTCGGTGAGCCTGGCCAGTGGAGCAGAGACAATCCAGGCTCACACAGATCCACTTTAAAAGCGCTTGAAGGGATAGTGCTTGGAGCTGGCTGTGTCCCAGGCTCCAGCACATACATTTCTATTAACTCTAACTCTGTAGCTCTTGCAGTAATGGCAAATACCACTTGTTTTCCCCTTCAGTGCACAGGAACTGTAAGCTGGCAGATTTAGAAAGAAACACTTGTGGCAGACAAGAGGACAAGACCCAGTTTTGCTAGTATTCCCACCTCTGGAACACACTCCACATCACAGGAGTAGCCTGAAAATAAGGTTTTCCTTCCTGTTTTTTTTTTTTTTTTTTTTTTTACCCAAACACAACAACTGGGTCCCGATGTTCCAAACTCCCATATGTGCCCATGCACAGGGACAAGCACTGCACATGAGACAAGCATTCCTGTGGGATAAGGGAAGCTCCTCTGGACAACCCATGCCAGTGCCTCACCACCCTGACAAGGAATCCTTTTTTCAGGCAAATCCCACATTCTAACAGCAAAGGACGCAGTGCCAGCTGGCTCTCACAAATGGTTCAGGACTCATAGGAGGAGGACTCTTGGCTGCCAGGAAGGTGTCATGGGTAGAAAAATAATTAAGGAAAACTTTCCTAGAAGCGTTCTCCCGTCTCAGGTGACACCGACAGCCCCGTTTAGTGTCACACACGCAGGCTTTGAAAGGTCAGCGATTCTTCCATTTCCAGCAAATCCACAGCCAGGCATTCGGGACAGGGGGACAGCCACCACGAGGAGGCAACAGAGACCGCAGCATCCCCCGGGAACGCCGCAACATCCCCAGGCTTTTCCAATCCAGCGTTCTCCAGGTGCATCCAGCCCAGCGCTCGGGCCGAGGGAGAAGCAGCTGGGCCAGGCTACAGCACACAAGGTTCCACTGATGCAGCACACGGAAATTCAAGCAGGGCCCCAGCGAGTCTCCATTTGCCTGGATTTGGTTGGCGACACTTCGCGATCGCCGGCCGGGGGCTGTGCTGCGACACAGCCCGAGCTGAAGGGTTCGGCCGCGGCTTTAAACGCACAACATTTACGATTTAAGCACGAGACTGCTAAAAAAAATTTAAAAAATTAAAAAAAAAAAAAAAAGGGGGAAGGGGGGGGCTGGCGGCCAGCCTCACCTTGAGCAGTTTGATTTCCCGCAGGGCGATTTTCCTCACCGCCGCGTCGTCGTCGCTCTCCAGGAACTTCTTGACGGCCACGACCTGCCCGTTCTCCCTGTTCCTGCACTTGGTCACCACCCCGTAGCTGCCTTCCCCCACCAGCCCCAGCACCTGGTACTTGTCCATGGCCGCGGCGGGAGGGCCCGGGCCCCGCGGCAGGCACCGGGCCGGGATGCGGGCGCAGCACCGCGACGGACGCACCGCGGCCGCCGCCGCCGCCCGACCCAACGCGGCGTTACCGCGGCAACGGCCCGCCGCAAAGCGCGGCCGCGCCCCGCCTGTCGCGAAAGGCGGCTGGAGGCTCGCGGGGCTCGTCCAAAGGCCTCATGCAATGTTTTAAGGATAAAATGTTATAAAGGCTGCGTTCTTAAAGCCGCCAGGGCACGCAAAGCGTGCTAAGCGACCTTGTCTCTTGTGCGGCGGGCTGAGCCCAGCTTGAATCCACACAAAAAAAGCCCAGCCTGAATCCACACAATGGCTGCTCCGTGTGCAGATGGGAGGCTGCTGATGTTGCCAAGGATCAGCCGTGAAAAAGGCGGAATAATTTAGTTTTAGATATTTGTGCCTGTGGCCTTACTGTGCAGTTTATCTTACAAACTTGGCAGTGCCTGCTCGTGTTGTTTCCAACACCGTGCATGAACCTGCTCCCTTTAAAAGGAAAGCTGAAGCATCTCTATGGGTTTACTCGTACTTTCAGCCTGTACATTCTTAATCCAGCATCCCCTTGTTCCTTCCATCTGCTGGTGGATGTAGCAACCCATGATGGCCTTCTGCTAAACCCGATTTCTCATGTTCTGGGGCAGAGTGGCATGGCAGGACACGTCTAGGAAAACACCTCCAGGAACAAACTGCAGAAACGAAGGCATTCCACGTGTATATTCCCAATATTCCCGCCTCAGCTGGGTGGCCTCTATGTCATAGCTGAGGGTACTGTGGAAAAAAAGGTGTTCAATTTCTCTGAAGGAATTTATGAACGCCTGTCAGGCTGGAATACTGCAAGGTCGCTCTTTGGGAAAGGAGCAGTATTTACCTTGCCAAAATGTCAATTTCCTGGAAAAGAGCGTAATGAGGAATCATATATCCCAGCAATATCCCTTCCTCCTGAGTCACACTGACAGGCATCACTTTCTGCACTTAATTCCTGGTTGCTTTTATGTCTCCCTCACCCTCGTTCTCTCTCCCTGCATGCAATCACAGTAATGCACTTTTCCAGGCTGATCTCACATTTCCAGGGAAAGAACAACATCGGAGTGTGCTTGGCAGTGATTTATTACATTCCTCCTACCTTCTGCTGCGCATCACTATCCTAGCAAGCAGCTCCTCTGGGGCCTGGCACCTGTCCTGTGCTGCTAATGGAGAGCTGACTTGGAATCCAATTAACCCTTCCACTGCTGAGAGACTTTTGGACCCATTAAAAGAAAGGAGCAATCCACGTCTTTGTAATGACACCATTAACTCACCACGGACAAGGGGGAATGGGCTCAAACCGAAAAGAGAGTAGATTGCATATTAAACTGGAGGTTAGGAAGAAACTCCTCCCTGTGAGGGTGGAGAACCCCTGGTTGCCCAGAGAAACTGTGGCTTCCCATCCCTGGAAGCGTCCGGGACCAGGTTGGACGGGGCTTGGAGCAATCTAGAATAGTGGAAGGTGTTGCTGCCCATGGCAGGGAGTTGGAAGAAGATGGGCTTGGAGGTCCCTTCAAACCCAAACCATTCTGCGGTTCTGTGATTCCGTGATTCTGTGTTCCCACGTGTCAGTGTGGTGCTGCAGTTTAAGAATCCAGAGAGACCAAAAATGAGTGGAGAACCTCGCTAAACCACACCGTGCCTGTGCTCCAGATGTGGTCCACGTGTTGCTACCTCGATGGCACTGACGCAGTCAGGGCTCGATAATTGGGAGGGGACGCCCTTTTTTCCCCACTCATAATAACAGGGACCTCGAACGGGATTCCTCTCCTTCAAAACGCGATTTTCCATCCTGCCCGCGGGGACCCTGCTAGATTTTCCTCCTGTCAAAGCACGGGCTACCGTGAGAGCACACGACCCCGCAGGCCCGCGGGGGAAGCCGCCTTTGGGGCGGGCCGCTGCCGGGCCGGTCCCGGCGCGGGGCGGGCCGATGCCGCCGCTGACGGCGCTGGCGGGGGCGGTGCCGGCGGTCGGGGCGAGCACCGCCCGCCCCTGCGCAGCCATGAGGCTGTGCCGGCCCTTTGTTGCCGGGGGTCCGCGGCCGCCCCTCCCCACGGCCGGGGCGGCCTGAGCCCGCCGGGAGGCAGCAGGATGCCATGGGGAACTGCTGGGCGCAGTGGTGCTGCGGGCTGTTCTTCCGCAGGGATCCCGGCCGCATCCAGCGCGGCGGAGGGTGAGCAGCAGCCGGCGCGGCTGCCCCTTTCCCCTCCCCGGGGCGGGGAGGTGCCGGGCCCGGCGGCTCCGCCTTCCCCGTGGGGCAGGAGGGGGTGGCAGGGTGGGCAGGGATGCGGGGTCTGGGCGCGCCCGGTGCCCGTTCCTTTTCGGGAGCCGCGGCATCCCGGGAGGATGGGGGCGCCGGGAGCCCGCCGGGCTCGGTGCGGTTCGTGCGCTTCCAGGGTCACCGGCTCCTTAGCCCCGGTGTTTTTCCGGCAGGAGATGCCTAGAGGGCTTTTTCAGGTCAGTCGCCGAAAGCCGTGCAGGCGGCCGTGCTTGTGCGAAAGATGGAAAACCACCCGGTTTTCTGCAATGTGATCTCGTCCTCGCTGTGAGTCAGAGGCTGAGACGCTGTTGGGATAAATCAGGAGCAGAATGGTTCAGATGAACTCATGTGTGCTGCAGAACGGTTCCAATTCTTATCTCTTGGAAACGTGTGACAACCTGTTTCGTAGTGCCACAAGCACTTCACGGAAAAGCGCTCTGCAAACGGGAAGTGCTTGAGGTTTTCCCATATCCTGCCCAGTACTGGATCACTTATTTCTCATGTGTTAGGACAGAAACCGTTCTCAGCAGATCTGCTGAGCATTTTACATGATGCGAGCTCGTGGCCTCTTGCTGCACATCAGCTCTGGCAGGCAAGTCTCACCTTCCAGACAAGCTGCTTCTCAGAGACAGGGGTGAAAAACCAGAACCTCTAGTTCATCTAGAGGATACCTGCTTGTATTTTTAGTGCTTCACCAGAGGGGATGAGAACACTTGCAATGCCTTGACAGCTGGCACTGAAGCAGCAGTTTGTTGTGCTTTGAGAACACCAGGCAGTACTTGAAAGCTTCTTCCTGCACAACTTGAAAGCTTCTTCTTCCTGTGTGTTTTGCTGAGTCTTCTTCTACATGCCAATACCCCTTTTTTCAGCAGGCAAATCTAGTGACAACTTTAGTGACAAAAAATTTAGTGGCAATCCCTGCATATGTTAGTCCAATAGCAGGCTGTCTTTACCAGTGAAACAAATCTTACTGCCTGCTGCGGGATTGTCTAATTGTCCAGGTGTTGCATAAGCTGCAGTGAAAGTCTGAGGCATATAAAATGTACAGAGAACTGCTGGCCTATGTGTTTCACAGCAGGTTTGTTTTCTGGGTGTGGTGGTGATAGTTTACAGAGCAGTATCAGTCTTGAGGTTATTCTCCTTCCACTCAGCAGGGAATTCTCTTAAAACCAAAACTGTAAAATACGGCGTATTATAAAGTTTGCAAGTTAGATTGATAACACATTGTCCACATTTGGCTGTTTCTGGAACATCATAATGTAAAAATGTAGCTTATCAACTTAATGATTATTTTAATCACTCAGATCCTCCCCCCACCCCAGCTTCATTATTTTTATATGCTCCAAGATTTGCCTGTAAGAGATAAATTTCTAATTAAACAACTAAGTATAGAGTTTTTAGTAAGTGTTTTTATATCCTGGAATATTGTAAGTTGCCTTTGCTTGGAATTGTGTTATACACACACACACACACATATATATATATATAAAACAATGGAAAAGTAGAGCTTAAGGGAGAATTATAAAAAGTGCAAACATTTTCATAGATTGCTGATACTTCACATGAAGTTTTGGGTAGGGGTGAAGCTGCTGGGTGTTCTGTTTTTGTGTCCCTAATGACCTCAAGCTTCTGAAATTCTGTGATTTATGGGTTCAAACTCTGGCACAGAATTCAGTTCTCTGGGACTGAGGCCCTGTTCAGCAAGTAGCTGAAGGAGCTGCTGAAAGAGTAGCTCTTCTAAAGCTGGCTTTGCTGTTGGGCTGCTTGTGATGACACTTTGGGAGCTTGCAGTGCATTTAGTTTGCTGTTCAGTTCTTGCAGCTAAGCTGACTGCAGCTCGAGTGCTTGGGAAGCTGGAAGTAGTTTACCTAAAGCCTGGTGCTGCAGATGGGGATGACATGTTTGGTAACAGTGTAGATGGCCCTGGAACAATTTCCTGTTAAGAGTGCTGTTAGATGAGATGCTTAATGGTATTGGCTCCTACACACCAAATTAGAGAAGGGCAGCAGTGAAATTACTCTTGAGTGCTCATGCCACATGTCCCAGTTATCCTTGTCATGTACTACTTGATTTCCAGAGAGGAAAGTAGCCTTTCCTCTTTGCTTTCCCAGCAGTGAATTCTCTGGAAAAGGTTCTTTAGTGGCAGGAAAGGTTGTGCAACAAGGAACCAGTGGGTAGTGCAACAAGTTGCCAGGGGAGACACTCCCTTAACTGGCTTCCAAATAAAAAGGAGATGGAGATGAAACAGGATAGGTTAAAACAATTCAGGCTTTGGCTGGTGTGTCACAGTGTTGGTGCTGGTTGCAAGTGCTGAACAATCTTTTCGTGCAAGTGTAGAAATCCCTGAGGCCCTGGCTTTATTCCTTGCACCAGTCAGCACTGGTAACTGGAAACCCTGGTTTTGGAAACAGTTCGATGAAATGGATGTTGCACTGAAGAGTGTTTACATTAGAATGTTCTTCTGGATGGTGGCCAAACCTTCTTGGCTAGGTAAAAAGGTGTTCAGGTAACTTAACACTGTGTGGGGTTTTGTAGAGGACAGAGCTAACTGTCCTCTGCAAAAGAATTAAAATAAAATAGGAAGAATTCTTAATAAAGAATCAGGGGAAGAAACCCTGTATAAAATTAGAGCGTGAATTTTTTTTTTTTTTTATTAAAAGTATTTCCTTGACCTCTTATTGGATGTTTTTCTCTGAGGCTCAGCCAAGCTGTCAAAATAAAATATATTGTTTAACACTGATGAGGTACAAGATGCCAGGAAAGAGTTAAGTGCCGTGGTGAGCAACAGCATTTTCAGAAATTGCCTGGAACAATGTTTTTTCCAGGAAAAATGTATTACAGGGATTGCAGAACATGCTAATAGTCTGTAAATGTCAAGTCCAGCATCCTGACAGTGATTTCATCTCTTGGGTTTTTGTTTTTTTCCCCAGTTCTACAGAAGATGCTTACATGTTTTTGCCTCTGTCTGCTGTAGTAGGGATGCAGAGCTCCAGTTAATAAGTCAATGTGCTAAACACATGAAGATTTTGTTGTTATTTTATATTTGACATATCTTAAAATCTGTGTTAAGTTCTCAGGCTCATTTACCTTCTGTGTATGGAAGAGTCTTCTGCAGTCTAACTGTAAACTTACTTTTCCAGATCCAAGTATTTTAGAACATGTTCAACAGGAGAACACTTCACTATAGAGGTGAGTACTTAGATTTTTAGCTATTTAAGAAAAAGTGGGAAAAGCTGAATCCTAGCAATGTCTTTAACACTTTCTGCAGTTCACGAACACTGAAATATTCTGGGATATTCCAGCCCAGATTGGAAAAAGGAGGTGCTGTTCTCCTCCCAAATTTTAGGTCAATAAGGAGTTTTGCTGTAGGTACTGACCTCTGTGTCTGATGCACTGACTAGATTTAAGATTACTATACTGAAAACCAGTACAGAGGATTTCTATTTGCTTTATTTTTTTTTTTTTATGTGACAGCTGAACTTCTGCTGGATGAGCTTAGAATGCTTGTTATTTAATTAGGACTCTTCTCCTTTTAGGAGGAGAGATATTGGTAAGAAGGTCCAACTCTAAAAATAAAATTCCTCTGAAAGTAGGGTTACAGTCCCACTGTTAGAATTGGAGTACTGTTTTTACAAGACACATAAAATACACAATCTTATTTGCTGTGTGTCTTTAGTGACTCATTATATTGAGCTGTAAAAATTATTTATTTTTCCTCTACAGTTTGAGAACCTGGTGGAAAGTGATGAGGTGAGTACCTGGGGCATTATGTGAAACCTACTTGTAAAATCCTTAAAAATTGTTCCAACATCTGAATCTTCCTCCTACTTTAAGCTGAGCTGTAGACTTAAATCATGGTTTGTTTTTTTTTTTTTTTACTTTCAGTTTTCCTTTCACTGGAAATATGAATTTAAGGCTTTGAATAAAGATCTAAGAGATTGGTTTTGGAGAGTATGGGAAATAACCCATTAAGGAAAGGGGCACTATGGACTTTGGGAAGAAATAAAAGAAGAGGTGTGGGGGAAAAGTGTGTTTGGGAAGACTCAAAGGAAAATTTGCTCCTCCATAAGACTCAGCAAGTGCCCTCAGTCTGAGAGCAGAAATGGACTTGGGTTGCTCTGCTAAGGGAAGTTCTGGAAGTGCTCTGTGTTTACAAAAATCAGACTTTTCTTTTTTATTTATTTTAACAGGGGGAAAGCCCAGGAAGCAGTCACAGGTAAGACTTTGAGACTGAGGACCTCTCCTTCCCTCTGCTGTCCCACTGTGAACACTAAACTAAACAGAGTAAGGGAAAAACAAGGGACAAAAACAAGTAAGGAAAAAAAAAAAGTGAGATATGGACTGCAGTGACGGTAATGGTTCTATCCCAGTACTTCTGCTAGCGGAGATGATTCTGAAAATATACTTTCTGTAAAGATATAAATAATAAATATTGTGAGAGTGAGGAACAAACTGGAACTTTCAGGAGGAGCAGGCCACAAGCACAGCCTGTTGGATCTGCCTTAAAGAACTGGTCAGGAAAGACCACACAGATATGTCAAAGTGCAGATGTGGGTTGTCATGCATGAATAATAGATGGAGCTTTTTTGTTTCCCCAGGCCTCTGACTGAGGAAGAAATTGCAGACCTGAAACAGAGACACTACGACTCCATTGCTGAAAAGCAGAGGGTTGATGATCTGAAGCTTCAGACAGAGGTAAGTGGTCACAGTGAGTACAAATGGTTTTTCTTCCAAAAATGTTAGGATGAGTCATGGACACTAGGAGATTCCACTCACATGGAACAATTGGGGTTTGTTCATCAGTTGGTATTTTTTGGCCTACTAGGCTTTTTAATAGCCTCTTAGCTGAGAAATGGAATGAACAGGCTGGGTTTCTGATCAGGATCTCTTATATTGGACCTTTTTTTCAGTGACAAGACCAAATGGGGGATAATCTTGACTAAACTTTTCATGTGCTAAATTTTCTTCGCAACTTTCTTAAGGAGAAAAAAACCACATAATTTGTTACTCTGTTTTAGTGCTGCAGCAGTTATTGGAATATGATGTGGAATACAATGTAGAACTTGAATGAACTTTAATCTAAAGTGCCTGTGGAACTGAAAATCTTTAAATCTTTCTCTGTGCAGTCCATGATAAAATAGAAAAAAGCATTACAGCAGTTCACTAATAATAAATTTTTTCTCAGTAGTAACCTAAATTTCTTGGGCTATTTGCTTGCGGGGAGGGAAGCTGTTAAATCCAGTTAATGCTTTAGCTGTAGTCAATTTTGTTTTATTTTGTTTTTCTAGCTGCTTTTCTTTTGTTTTCTCTCACTTATGGCTTTATTAATAGGAAGATAGATAGGTTCTGCTTTTGTTAACCATTACTGTTTTGTTCATACACAGTTAGCCTTACAAGAGGAGAAGTTAAGACTAGAAGAGGAGGCTTTATATGCTGCACAACGTCAAGCAGCCAGGGCAGCAAAGCAGAAAAAACTCTTGGAGGTGAGGGGGAAAAGACCCCAATATATATGAGAGCCTCTGTCCTGTTCCCATCTATGCAGACTTCCCTGATACCCTTTCCATCTCAGGAGACCTGACAAGGCTTTGGCTTGCAAAGTAGAGAAAGAAATACAAGATCTGAAAGTACAGCTGGTTGGAGCAGCTGAAAATCACCATAATTGTTTGAAACAGCTTCTGTTGCCAAGTATAGATTTTGAATGAGATATAATTTTAATCTATAATTAGCTTCACACTCTTCTTATATAATATGCAGAAGTTACTGATCTTAAATGTAAAAATGATCTGTGATGGCTTTGGGGTAAAAATGCCCCTGAAATTAAGCACATGTTTAATTCAGACATCATTTAGACTTGTAAAATATACTTTATATATTTGTGCACTGTATTGCTCCTTATCTTTGTGTTTCGTATAGACCCTGCTCTGGAGTTTTCATCTCATTTCTATGTCACTACCTATAGCTCTCATTTTACATTTCTTTCTCTCCCCTTGACATTTGGTGTGGGAGGGTTAACTATTTCTGACCTTTTTGCTTGCTGGTTTTTTTTTTTCTTACCACTTTTGATCTATATAAAAGCCAGCAAAAGTAGATTTTTTTAAAATGGTGCTAACGGATTTTTGTAGAAGTTCTGTGCAAGAAATGCTGTATTTCTTGTCTTTCAGTATTTTTAATATGCACTTCTTTTAGTCAGGACCTAAGACAGAATGGATTGTAGAGATTTTAATTTCCTCTTGGTGTAAAATTAGTACCACTTATCTCCTGCTCAAACAGCCTCCTCAAAACCCGTAAGGATTATAAGGATTTTAAGGAAACATTTTTGTCCAGATATGCATTGAGCACTTAGCCCTTCTAGATGAACTGGAAGCTATTTTTGAATGCATCACTCATCTCCCTGCTGTTTGTGGGCACAAATGGGAAAATGGCTTTTTCCCTGGAAGTATGGCAAGCTCTCTGAAAGCTCATTTGGCTTGCTGATGTTGCCCTACTAAATGTCAGTGTCTGTAACAGCAGGGAATTTTAATATGTGTGTGTCCTGGAACTGGCAGTGCTGGATGTTGGGATGTGACCTGGCAAAACGGGGAGATAATCTATATTGGGTATTAAGTGGCTATAGGCATCCTGAAAGAAAATCGATGCATGTGTCAGTAATTGATTTTGACAGATTTGTTGACTGCGTTGTGCCAAATTTCTGTCTGTTCCTCTCTGCGTTCTTGAATCTTTTCACCTCTAACCAGCACAACGTGATATTTCTGCTTCCACTTTTTTTCTCTACACTCCCCATTTGCTCATTTCCACTTGCAATTACTATTACTTAAATATCCAAGATGCAAAGTGTGCCAGAAAACACCACCCACCGTCATCCTCTTGGGATTAAAAAACACCAGATCCAGTGCAGTTACCTCCCCACACCTGAAGCAAAGAGCAGTTCTCAGATGAAGTTGACAGTAGCAGAATTATTAATATTTTTGGCCCCACAAGGCAGCAAAGCTGTTATTAATATAGATGAAGCACTTAGTGCTGATGGAGACAGCCAGAGGAGATGGCAGCACTGCTTTGCACAGGGATGAAAGGATTTGTAGGAAATATTTATCTTTTAAATGGCAGGGTGGCTATTCCTGGGCACGGAGCAAAAGAAATCCAACATCACTCAGGTGTTTGTTGTGCACTGAAAACACTTTAAGAAGAAAAAGAGACAAAACAGGTGCAGTCCTGACTGAGGTGGTGTCCATGTTTCTAAAAACTGATGGGCTTTTTTTTGGGGGGTGCATAAAATAGGATGAAGTGCTGAGAGCTCTGTTTTGAGTGTTCAGCTTTTTCAACGATTCGCTTTTCTCGCTAGCAGCGTAGGCAGCACAGGATAACGCAGAGAGCACACGCTGTTAACAATGGAGAGTTCCAGAGGTAAGAGACCAAATTTTATTCATGAGAACTGAGACTCTTCCCTGCCTGTACTCCTGTTCCTCATCTGGAAAGCTAGGGGGCATTTTGGGTTCATTCTGGTTGATGCTGGAGTTACTAGACTGCTGCATACAGTGCTACTCCCAGCTGCTAACAGATATTTACACACACCCTAAATCCAGTGGTGCCTTTTAAAAAGGTGTTTATATGTAAAATTTCAGCTAACATAAACATATTTTTATTGTTCAGACCCTGTTTTAAAAACCCAATAGAAACACACTGTTTAAATGGTTTATAGAGTCTGCCTGTTCCTTCATTAATATTCTTAGTTATATTTATTTATTAAATATGTACGTATTTGTTTCTTTTAAGTCTCTTCATTCCCACCTCCTGTGTTCAATGGTGGTGGTGGGAAAAACAAGCTGAAAGAAAAGTGGAAACATTTACAGTGGAATGGTGCTTGAGTTTAGAAAAAACTCATGCACTGAAGACACAGGGGACAGGAGGAATTTTGCTATGGAAGCACACTTAGAATAGGAGCTGAGAAAACTGAGTAGGAACTGGCCAGATTTTAAAAACAATGGACTGCAGGAGCAGGGTTTGAATTCATTACTTAAAATGTGATTTGAAAATTAAGGAGATTTTATCTAAAGTGATGAAGAGAGAAGAATTGTGCTGAGTTACTTAATTGATTTTTAACTGAAAATACTAATAAAGATTGAGCAGAAACACAGACTGGGAGAGGATGTGGTGAATAGGAATAGAAAGGCATTTTGTAGATGATTTTAGAAATCATTTAGTTCAGGGTGTATGTGCTTTGTAGCACAGAGCTGGGGGCATGTGGATTAACATATTTTTGATGACACCTTTGGAGGTTTCTCAAGCTATAAAAATTGTGTTCTTGCAGCTCTGTGGCAGAGGAAGACCTCGACCCTTTCCTAAGGAATACAAAATTCCAGTATGAAGCTTTCCGAAGTAGTAGTAAGTCTGCCTTTCCTTAAGCACATCTTTAAATGTTAAGGGACCCTGAGGGGCACAGAATGCTGCTTCTTTTTCTAGATAAACACAGATTATTTATAGTTCCATGTTTACATACTCAAATGCAAAATGTGCATACATCTATCTGTAATTTTAAAATCTGGTCATTTTTTCATCTGATAAATAATAGATAGTGGTGTGAACATTTCTTGTAAAACCAGTTGAAGATGCAGATGTGTGTTTATAGCTTTTTTTAACATTTCTTGGCAAAGTAATTAAAAGCATATTAATGCTTAATTTTTTCCCAATGAAGTGCAAGAGGTGAATTTGCCTGCCTATACTAAAAAATTCAACTAACATTTTAGAGGAAAACAATTTGCTAAGCTTTTATCTGTAAGTTTTGGTGACAGTACATGACAACCACTAAGGTGGAAGATGGATGACTGTGTGAGTAGTTTGGTTTTTTGGAGAGGAGGGTTGATTTGGGTTTTGTTTTATTTTTACAAGTCTTCATACAAGCCCAGCTTACAGCTTATTAAACTCCTTTCTAATTCTAATTAGGCAATATATCAGTGATATTAACTATTTATCAGTTGCTGATTACTCTTTGAACTAATAAAGTGCCTTTTCCAGCATTCCTGAGGTTTAAAGGGCCACAAAGCACGATGAGAGCTTAATTTAAAGTTTTACTTTTGCATGTTTAACCTGAAATTCAAGTACATTTATGAATTAAAAATACATTATGGGTTTTTTTTTTAAATAGGGCTTTCATCTGATGCCACAGTGCTGACACCCAACACGGAGAGCAGTTGTGACTTGATGACCAAAACCAAATCAGTGAGTGGAAACGATGACAGCACCTCCTTGGATTTAGAGTGGGAGGATGAAGAAGGTATTTACCCTGCATTTCAGGTTCATCCTGAACTCAAAAGTTAAAGATGTTGACAGTTTAAGCTGCATTCATTGTAAATTTGTCTTTTGCAAAAAGGAAGGCGATTTAAAACTTGTTTCTGATGGAATTTCTGACAAATTTGTAATGGTTAAACTATAAATTATTTTTACTGAGAAAATTCCTTATTTTTGATAAATGCGGAGAGAGCCCTACTAAATTAATTCATTTATTAGGATACTCCACTACATAAATGAATTTATTTCCTTGCATTTTGTGGCACTGACTTGTAGACTCCTGACAAAAGTGATGGTAAAGAAGTGCTGCCCTCTCGTGAGCCAGGAGCAGAGGAAGAGCTTGTTCTTCCTTTCAAAATGTGGAGGTTGGTCAGGAGTCTGACTTCAATATTTTGGGAAAAACCCTTATTACTTGTACTGTAACATTCACTGGGAACTTGGATCTGCATTCCAAGGAGTATCCCAGCAATCGTACAGCAGTATCATTGCTGCTGTATTTCTGCATTTCCTCATTGTTGCCAATACCTGCACTTTTGTTTACTAAACCTACAAAAGCTCTTAGTTGAAAGTTTATCCAAAATGTTGAGACCTTGACTATTGAAAGGCTCACCAAAAATAAGCAAGAGTTTGTTTTTTAGCCAATCTAATAGGTGATTAACATCTGTAATTACTGACAAAATCAGTATAATCTTAGATGTCTTTGAGCAGCGGCCAGAACCATATTTAGCATGGAATTAAACAGACTGAAGACCTTTCCTATCTGTCCAAATTCCATCCTCATTCCTCCTAGCAGAAACGTAGAAGTTAGGTGAAAACTCAGCAGGACGTGTTTCTCACGCGCGTGCGTTTAAAAATGCCAGGCATGAACAGGATGATCCCGGTGCGGGAGCGCTCCAAAACGGAGGAGGACATCCTGCGGGCAGCGCTGAAATTCAACAGCAGGAAGCCAGGGAGCCACCCGGCCTCAGCCTCCGACGATTCCAACGGGCTGGAGTGGGAGAACGACTTCGTCAGCGCCGCCGTGGACGACAACGGCAACTCCGAGTATGCCGGCTTCGTCAACCCCGTGCTGGAGCTGTCGGCCTCGGATGTCAGGCTGTCAGATTCCGAGCACCAGGACAGATAGTGACCATCCCAGCAAGGCCCCTGCCCCTGACCAAATGCTGGAAAAGGAAGTGGAATCGGCCACAAAGCCACTTGGCTCTTTTGTAACCCGCTTCCCGTTTTTCTTACGTGCGGATCGGCGAGCGACGGGAGCGACTCGCTGTCCGGGTGAATTCAGGACTAAGTGCAATTTTAGCATCTACCTTCTCCACTTTTGTGAAAACTGGGATGATTCTATTGTGTATATTTCTGGGTATCTGGATTTCATATAAAACTATCTGCACTAATTGGAGCTTCATAGCTTTGACTTATCTATATTTTAACTCACCTTTTTTTTTCTGGATGATGATTCTATTGATTTTGCTTTAAAATTCATCATTGGCCTAGTATTTATCTCAGAAACAGTCCTGTATAATTTATTTAATACTTGAAGATATAGAAATATTTTTTAAATATTTTTATTTCCCGTCTGTGCTTTTTGACTTGCTCTTCAGCTGTTTAGAGGGTGCAAGAGCTGCAAAACAAATCTGACACATAGCAAATTTTCAGATTTTCCCCCGTCTAGCTTAAAGCCTTCCTAGTCTTCCGTTGTCCTTTTTCCATTTATTTTATTTTTTTTATTGCTGTACGCTAGGCACGGTTAACCTCAATGAACATTGTAAAACTTGTCAGGTTAGGTGAGATACTACCTTGTATAATAACATGCCAGACTTAGTAAGCGTGTGCTAGATAGAAAAGCAAAAATAAAATATAAATTCTCTATATGTGTCAGTAAAATGGGAATTTTAACCAGTGGAGAACTGGGAGGACCAAAGTCTTGTTTTCCCAGCCCCCCTGAGCAGACCAACTTCTGTTGCTACATAGTTCTTAAAATTCCTCAGTTGTGGAAAATTTATAATTCCACTGGACCAGAACAGTTATGGAAAGGCAACATCCAGTGAACAAAGTAGGGGAGGGATGATGGCTCTGCTGCTGTGGGTGGGAAGAACAAGAACCTAAAGACTGAATTTCTACATCTTCATTTTGAAAAGAAGAAAAATTCATGTTTTAACAGTGTGTTGAAGTGCTCTGCCTTTCCTGTGCCTCTCAAGTGGATGGTTAATCCTGCTAATAGGGACTGAAATCCAAGGAGGTATTCAGTGACTGCACCACTGCTGTCCTGTGCTGTGTGGTCTCCCCTGGTATTCCATGTCAATCTTACTTTTTAACAAAAGAGAACCTGCAAAGCACTTGCAGATCTCAAGCTTTCCCCAAAGTTTCAAAGTAAAGCCATTCTACTCTGCCATTATTTTGTGCAGCTGTCTCATTTTTCCAGGGGAAAAAGGGTGACAGGGTTTAACTTTGTTTTGGAGTAAAAGGGAGCACGTGGTAAGTAATGAACCTGCTCTGTCAATCATCAGACCTGAATTTGTCGGTGAAAGTTGTGTGAAAAATGTGGTTTAGCTCATCTGAAGCTATTTGGAATATTTGGGTCATTACAGTGTGGATAAGGAACGAAGATACTGCACACTGGGGTTAAATGTGTACAAATAACCTAGAGAACAGATAAATCCTGTTGGTAACATTCCATCTCTTCAGTTGTAGCTGTGTCACTGAAAATATTTTACTGCCATTATTTATATTTGCAATACTTGTAATGAGCTTTAAAGACCTGCACACATCAAATGTATATTTTGGGTTTGGCCTGAGCTACTGCTGTGTGACTTCTGGATATTTCTTTGTACAATATATTCCTATGGGAAGGAAAGCAACTTCCTCAACATGTAAATAACATGTTTTTTTTACCTGCTGAAACTGTCACCTCCCCTGCCCCGGTCACTGCTTCTCCTGGCCAGGGAACATGAGGTGACCTTGTCCTGACCATGCCTTGAGGAAGTCAATCAGCTGACAGTCCTGCCCTTAGGATGGACAAGCACTTAGGAAAAAGGAGGCTGACTCCAGCTTTTTCTGTGATGGGCATGTTCTGTAGCCCTGGTTAATGAGAATATTTGCAGTGCTCAGTGCACCACGCTGGGTGACTTTTGAAGTGATTCTCTATCTCTGCGGGTCTTTGAGAAATGGAGGGATTCTATAAACAGCTCATGTGAAGCAGTTCAAGGGTACTGTAAAATGCCTATCTGGACAAATTTAAAAGTCATTAAAATTTTCAGCAAGTCTTATATTTGACAGTGTGGTATCTGTTTCTGGGTTTGTGGCAGCCATGTCAGAGCCCTGCTGAATCCCAGTGTCCCTTTTGGGAGCCTGTTGCAGAAGACCTGAGGAATTTGGAGCATGGAGCCCTTCTGTTGGAAATGAGCAGCTGTAGCCACACCCTTTAAAGGCAAAATAACCTTCCTTGTGTAAATTACCTTCTGCTGGTCAGATCAATGTAGACATAGGAGACAACTCATTTTTTAATGTGTGTTTTACACAGTTGATTCTTACCTCAGGTAAATACAGCTGAGCAAGTGATTGTTGTTTGGAAACCAGAGCCTAGTTCCAGGAGTGGAAAACATGGCAACAAAGTAATTTTGTCACAGAGGAGATGAACAGACAAATCCTACATAAACCTGTGTTTGAGTTTCATAGCCTCTCCCATGGCTTTCTCACACTTGTGGTTGGTTGCCTTAATATCAGCTGTTCCTCCCCTCAGTTATAATTATGGTTTTCTTGGAATGATTAATGCTGAAATACATCCTAATATTTAGGGATGATAAAATGGGTAACTCCTATTCTTCCCTAGGGTGTCTTTCAAGCAAACAAAATACTTGACAAAATAAAAAAGCCAAATGCCAATGAAAAGCTGAGCCCCTGACAAAAACGTAACTGCAACAACCTGAAAAATGCTTAAAAGACAAGAAAATCATTAAGAGAGTTTTGGGTAGAGGAGTAGAGGTAGAAAACTTCCTGAAAATATTTAAGTAAATTCTTACCTTGGACATTGATGGCATTTTTGGAAAGTCTAGAATAGTGCCAGTGACAGTCTCTTATCTGGATGGTCCTGGAAATAATTTTATTCTCCAAAAACTCTTCTAGATTGCAGCTATATAATGGAGCAAATCCTTAATACAGAACAAAATATATTTATTGCAAAACTAATGTGGATTTTTATAGACCATGATCATTGATGCTACATGTTTGTCTACATCACAAGCAAAAGTAGTTACCTTGCAAAAAAAAAAAAAATTTAATTAAATAAGTAGAAATAAAAAAGAAATCTTGCTTTGAAGCTAATAAAAACATAAATTCAAAAGCACAAAGCGTTTCTAAGTTGCGAAATCTGTGAAGTCACAACCTAGGCATGCAAAAAATACTGTTTGGAATTCGGTGTGCAAAGCAGAGCACAAAGTACAATATGCAATAAGACATTGTGTCCCCCCTTGGCTGGGACCAAAAACCCTGCTGTGCATGCTCTGTATTAATGCCTGTTAAATGTCCCTTCAAGGCACGTGGCCACAGTTCGAACCTGCTGCCATGGATTTGAGTGACCCTCCCACCTCCCACACCTTTCTGGGCATCAGAGATCCCTCAGTGAAGGCAGTGGCAGGAATCCATTTCTGTGGAGCAGTGCTGTGCTGAAAACACCAAGTAAAGAAGACTGATGTGCAGCAGTCAGTGAACACCACCAAGAACACTGGGCTGAGGTGAGAGCCGTGTATGTTGGAGACTACAAAACCCGATCCAGCCTCCTTCCCCCCGCTAGTACAGCTCGTTTTCATCAATCTCTGTGGGGCTTTTGCCTTGGGAAAGAGAAAAGGAAGGAGAAATGCCATTCTCTGGTATAGGCTGCAGGGATGGCAGGCACCTTTCTTGTAAGATGGGTGCTTCAGCCAAGTGTAAGTGAATCTCAAAATAATCCACGGCCTCCCCTTCTTGAATCTCTGCCAGGATCTGGTAGTCCCCAAAACAGATGATGCACTTCAGGGGCAGCTCGATTTTGTTTAAGTAACCCAGTTCCGTTTGGTTGACGGTCAGTTTGGTTTTCTTGCTCAAGTTCTTGACCTCAAAGCCGTACTCCGAGGTGTGGAGCTTCCTGTAGAACTGCAGGGAGAACTGGACGCGGGAGACGCGCGTGTCCATCAGGCTGTAGCGGCACAGGCTGGAATCGCGGCCGAACTTGGCCGTGTCGTCCGCCCGGACCTGCTGGCGCCTGCAGAAGTCCAGGGAGCGGAACATCATCTTCTCAGCCTGGCCAGGGTGGTAGAAGGTCAGGTGGAGGCACGTCACTGTCTCCTCTGTTTCGGCCTCCTGGAAGGAGCTCATGATGAGAGGAGCCCTCAGAACCAGGAGACGGCAAAATCACGGCGTGGAACGGCTGTGGAACCCAACAAATTGGTTTGAGCGTGGCACTGAAATATTTCCTGTGCTGCTCTGCACTGGACAGAACCTGCAGATACCTGACAATAAACATGATGAAAGCACAGGAGTGGGAGCTCAGCAGCCACGACTGACCACTGCTGCCAGCAAGCTCTTCGTGAGGGTCTCACAGGCAGATTTATCTTTGCAAGAAATATGTCATTTAGCAGTAAGATTTGCTTGACAGACTTTAAATGGAGTTAGGCACTAGTGGCTGGGCCTGTGTGCTCTGTTCTCGGTGTGTCCTGTGGCTGGAAGGTATCAAGGGACTTTTACCAACAGTCTGTCTGTAGGCAGTGGTAATTCAAATATTTATAAAGCACTCCTTGGGCTCACCGAACTGACCTCTTGCACGGAAAAAGTGTTTAGAAGTGACTGCTGGGACAGCATAAAAAGTGAATGCAAAAGTTGGACTGTCCACGAGACCTAAAAGAGGAATTGTCACCACCTCTAGCTATTTCCCCATTGTCTGTTGGAAAATCCCAGCTCTCTGCTGCTGCAGAAGTGCTAAAAAAATTTACTTTTCTTGGGTTTGATAGTTCTGTGCTGTTTTTTAAAGTTCTTCATGTGCAGCACAGAGACCACATACTTATGAAACAAATTCTGTTCCAAGGCCTGAGCGAATGCAGTGCACCCTAATAAAACCCGAGACAGCTCAAAGAAAAGGCTGCCATCTGGTTCTCTAAATGCAAGGCCAGCATCTTCCCCCACTAAAACTGAGTCCTGAAAAGAAAACTCTTGCTGTCTGAAAGTAGAAACCAGCAAATGAGCTCCCAGTTACTCACCAGAGAAACATGTGTGCAGCCATTTAACTGGTATCACACAGAGCAGATGTTTCTACATCCAGACTGCTGTAAGTTCCCAGTGTGCCTCACACAGATCTGGAGCTCACCAGCTCCATTCAGAGCTTTATGAGTAGCTGAATCATCACCTCAATGAAGTGATGATTGTGTTTTGTGATGATGGAGTTGACTTGTGGTTTTTACACGCTGCTAACAAACACCAAGCATAGTGCATGGTGGTGTATCAGTGCATGATTTCCTGTGTGAAACCTCAAAACTGGTTCCTCTGCACCCTAAACACAAAATCAGCCACAGTTCTGACATGGTGGCTCAGCTTGGTTACTGAAGCAGGCTGTAACAGCACAGATGATGAGTGAAACACAGAATTTCCAGCAGAGCTCCCTTTAAAACAAGCTAGGAAATATCATCTGTGCTTTTGGCAGGAATACAGACAGATGCCCTGATAGCAGGTTACTCCTTTGCCATCTGTGAGCCAACCATTTTCAGTTCCTCCTCTTTGTGGGTTCCCCAGGTCTCTCTGGGATGCTGGAAGCAGCTCTGTGGGCCAGGAGGGACCGGCCCCGTGTCTAGCTCTACCCTTTCTTGTTTTGCACCAGTAAGGGGATATTACATGCGGTCATCTTTGGGTGAAGGGGAAAACCACTGAGTGCTTTCATTATGCTTGCCGTTCAGCCCGCAGAGGCGCTTCTGTGCCTTGCGACTTTAGTTCACATTACTGAGTTTTACAGACGGCTACGTTAATTTAAAAAAGAGCAGAGCCACCCATTGCTTCGGCAGCACCCACGGAGGATCTCCCCGCTCCACATCCACAATCACCTCAGGCATCCCCTCACGGCTGCCCAGTGCTGCCTCAAGGGCTCACCGAGATCCAGCACACTGAACATTCCTTCGCGTCAATGCTGAAGGAGTTTCTACTTACGAGAGAGCATTGGCCAGGAGGAAGAATCTTTCTGTAGATCTCTCTCGCAGCTCTGTCGTCCGTACCCCCACCGGAGTCGAACCCACCGTGGTCTCACCTCGTCATCCTCTCCTAGGGGACAGCGAGTGCCATTATCCCCGCTTCCAGAGGCAGCAGAACAACGGGAAGCCCTAAGAGCACGGGCTCCCGGAGCAAGCTCGGCGCCGCCTCCCCACCCCACAGCACGGCCAGCCCGGGATGTCCCGAACCCACTGGAACCGCCTGGCGTCATCCCGGCCCCTCTCCGATCCATCCCGCCCCCTTCCTTCCCCTCGGGAGCCCGGCCGCATCCCCACCTGCCGGGAGCGGGGCTCGGGCGCTGCAGCGGCTCCTCGCTCCCGGTAATTCCTGCGGGAGCCGCGGGAAGCGCTGGGGCGGGCGGGGCAGGGGAAGCGCCGAGGGCACCGCGGGGCCGGAAGTAGAACGGCTTTAAAAATAAAGGAGAAAAAAAAAAAAATTAACGAGTTAAGTTATTTATGACAGCGAATAGCACTAAAGGAATAGCCACGGGTCTGTCCGGGGCTTGCGGGGCCGTCTGAGCTTGTGTTCAGAGCCCTGTCAGGGATCGCAAGTTCACGGGCTCAGCTGTCAGAATAATTCCGGTTTTACCCCCCCAGATGAACGCATTCAGGAGTAAAACGCTTTGGTAAGCGGCACGCTATGAGCATATAGCAGTTGACCTGATGATGTTATTAAATTGATAACTTAAAAATATTTGGTTGCTTGCTTTAAGCAACCGCAGTTAGGTTCATTGCGCCGCCTTTGGCAAATAACCTAATCTTCCCCTGGCCGATGGTCTAAAGTGATCTGAAAACTATTCCTTACTTCTCTTTTTATCTCCCTTACAAATCCCGAGACAGCCGTGGATTCTTCTTTATTGGCTTGGTTTTTCATATTCACATGTGTCACTCCCCAGCACAGGACAAGTGGCGAAGCAAACCTGTTCCTTTTCCATCCAGATCCCGAACGTTCCGTGCCCTCCCTTCCCTGTGCCTGCACAGCGAGTAAGTACTGAGGGCTTGATTGCTCTGGCACGGGCCGTCCAATTCTGCCGCGGTTCATACGACCTGCTTTTCACTTTTTATATCTTCAGCAAACAGGTAAATGACTTGTGGGTTGATAAATTCCCGTGTAGTTCTTGTGGAATAACTTGTATCTCTATGCAGCCTACTACGGCTCTTCTGTGGGCTCTTGTCCCTGACATCGGGAAAAAAAAAAAAAAAGGAAAAGAAAAGGGATTAAACTGTGTTTTGCAAGAAGTTGTGCTGAAGAGCAGAGAAGGAAAAAATTATTCCAACTTTCTGCCACACGTGAAGGCCTTTTTTACAGCAGGCAGGGCTGGGGCTGTGTGCTCACACACGAGAAAAATGAAATACTTTGCTGCCTTCTGGAAAGGCCAGAATTGCGCAACCCTGCTGTTTATTGCATCTGTCGATAGTTATAATTCCTGTCAGTCCTTTGTTTCCGGAAAGAGCCAAGTCCCAGGTCATCAGACAACTTTTCTGATAGGATTATTTTGATACTTGTATCTATTGAGGTATGTAAGGACCTTTCCTTTTTTTTTTTTTTCGTAGGATTGTGTAATGTCAAGTTAGCTGCATGTTCCTTTATTATTTTATGATTTAAGTATAGCTCTGTGTGATTTTGTACAGGGGAGGGCAGAAACTGGATTTACAGCTTCTCTCTTCAGTAAGTTTCTAGTCAGTTGAAATGCTACCAACTTCAGTAAAACAGCTCCAGGTATGCCCTTTGTGAGAAAAAAAAAAAATGCAGGCACTCTGCCTGTGGGCTTTTTCGGTAATCTTCCTGCTAAAATTATTCTGTGCTGTAATAGAGGTCATGCCAGTATTACAATAACTTCTTCTTTTAGTTGAAATTTCTTTGGTCGAAAGTGAAACTGCAGATAAATGTGGTATTTGGGGTAATTTAGTCTTTTCCAGCCTGGAAGACCGAGGTGGTTTTGACGTGGCTGTGACAGAGTGTTGTTCTTCTCACAACTGATGCCTGTAACTCCAGAGCCTACATAGGCAAATCTGGGAAATGGGAAAATACCAGCAACTTTTATGTTGCTGTCAGTCCTAATTGACTTAGGAAACAGGAGTCAGTGAGGGGAAATGTGTTTCTTTCTCTTTCTGGGATGTTTCATGGTGGGTCAGAAGAGTTACAGGAAGTATAGTCTCTTAATAGTCTGTGGGAGTGGTTATGAGTTGGGAATGCTCTGGTGACATTTCTTGGACAACTGGGAAAAATGTCCTTTTATAGTTCTGTCTCTGTTATGGCATAAAAGCCTTTCTGTGGGCATTTGAGACCAGCATCAGTCCAGACAAGTCTGAAACTTTCTCCTTGTCTCTGCTATTTAAGTTTACATGATCGAAGTATCCTCACCCTGCTGAATCATCAGGAAATCTGGCCTGATTTCTGCTGTGCTGCGATTTCCACAGTTCTGTCCTTCTCTCTTAAGGTCAGATTTTGAACCTGGTTAGCAAAACTGTCGATGTGGTGCTCGGATTTGCCAGTGACTTCCGGTGCAAAGGGTGCCAACAGCTGTGAATGTTGCGTGTGAGTATAATTCCCGTGGTTTTTTGGTCACCAGCATTCCCACTCACTGGCACAGCTTGTCCCTAGTGTCACCAGGCAAACGTTGAGGCAGATGCTGTGACCTGGTGGCACCTCTTGTGCCAAGCATCACCATGGGTTTGGGTGCACTGAGGGTTAGTTTTGGGGCAGAAATGTGCAGAAGTGGTGCTTTACTGGCTCTGAGCACAGGAGGACACAAGCCCCTGTCATGCCGTGTCAAGCCGTGATGTGGTGGGCTCAGAAAGCCCAAGGAGGATGCAGTGGGTGGGCATTTGTCCCCCCCAACCTTCTCCATACCCCAGGAGTGTCTCCCCAGCCCTGTTTGCTGGCTTTCCCTGGCATTAAATGCCTCACTCGTGTCTTGTCACCTGTCACATGGGCTGGGCACGGCACTGCTGTGCCTGCCCTGCCATGGGATGGCACAGGGGTGACCCGAAACTGTCCTTCAGGGACCTGCTGGGTCACTGAGGAGGAGCTGAGTGAGAGTTGAGTGATTTAGAGCCATAAACCCCAGGCTGCTCACAGCCCTTCTCTCATTCCAAACAACCCAAGCACTCGGAGCGCAGAGTGGGAGCCAGTAGATGGCAATGTGTGACCAGGCACAGAAGACAAAGTTCGTTTTGGGGGA
This sequence comes from Chloebia gouldiae, assembly GCA_003676055.1. Classification (NCBI taxonomy): domain Eukaryota; kingdom Metazoa; phylum Chordata; class Aves; order Passeriformes; family Passeridae; genus Chloebia; species Chloebia gouldiae. Next base: position 817,337 of record QUSF01000069.1, on the reverse strand, counting down.
CTTTTGTGTTTTGTGGTAATTAGTTGTTGGTGTGGGTGGGGTGAGGGGGGTGGTTTCTTTCCTTTATCTTTATTTTTCTTTTTAAGTCATAGATTTCATTTTGGTAGTGCCAGAGTTGTCGAGATGCTTGTAAGTTAATGGTAATAATGGCAGTGCCAACTTCCAGGAGTTGGGAAAGGCCTAATGGAGTATGTGACAACTTGTGGTGAGGTTCTGCAATGAGTTGTTGTTACTACACAGCGACTGAGTGTCTCACGTTCAAACAGCAAAGAGACAGGCCCTTCTCAAAGGAAGGTGCACTCCAGAGATATCCCGCTGTATTCCACTGGATGTCAGTGTGAGAGGGAGGAGAGGAGCACGGGGAAGACGTGTGTTCCCTGAAGTTTAGGTCCCAGTGCCAAGAGCAGCTCCACTCCATAAGCAGGGAGGAGATCTTCCAAAGGAGGAAGAGAGGGCACACTTCCCTCTGTTTATTTCCTTCTTTGCTCCTTCTTTACTCAGGGAAAAGAACTCTTCCACTTCTCTTTTCTGCTCATCGGAGCAGAATAAACTGATGAGGAATATTCACCTTGACTGCTGAGAAGTATTCTTGGCAAGATGGACTTCGTTTATATCACTTTCCAAGTTCTCATTTTTGTTCTACATCATGATCTGCCCTTTGTCCTCCTTTAGAGCCTCTCTGGCTTCTCCCTTTCTCTTCCTTCTCAGTTTCTCTTCCATTTTCCTGCCCTTCCTGCTCTCTGCTGTTCTTCCCTCTCACCATCCTCCTGACTATTTTTCCTATTCCCTCTGCTGCTCCCTCCACCTTGTGTTTGTTTTTTCTCTGGACCCTTTCTCCCTCCACTGAAAAGGAAAAAAGAATTTTTGCTGCTATTTTGATAGTGACGAGGTTGAACATTATCTTCACCAGGCCCCACATTTTAATTTGGAGGCTGAATCCATTCTCCTTGTCTGGTTTGACACCATTCAGACAGAGAAAATTCCATGTGTACACTTCAGGCTGAGCAGAGTCAGCCTTTCCAGTTCCCTTCACTGAACAAAGAAAGTAGTTTAGAACAATTAAAGATAATATAAGCTGCATTTTCCTGATATGTAGCAGGACCAGAGAATATAGTGACTTTTTTGTTGTCTTTAATTTCTTCTCCCTTTAAATTTGTATAGATGTGAAGGTGTTGAAGATCCCACACTGTGTGGCAATAAGGACACAGTTCCATTATCTCAGTTTACAGTGTTCAGGGCACCCAGCTGTGAGCAATGCAGCCCTACAGGTACATCCATGACCATTTGTCTCTTTTTCCTCCCAAGACAGATATGCCTGCGTCCCAAACTACTCAAACAGCTTCCTTCCTACACAGAGAAGCAGGTGTCTGGTTCTCCTTCACCTTTGATTGTTGTGGAAACCCTCCCTTGGGGTAATTGCTGTTTAGATTTAGGAAAAAGGGATTTTTATTACTCTAGGCACATAAATTGGCACAGAGGGGTGGTGAAGACAGCCGGGTGTTTCTTCCCTGTTTGCAGCCCCTTGTCTGGGACTCTGCTGTGTCCCTGACAGAAACTCCTGGAGATGGAAACAGCAGGATTTCAGAGCACAGGGAGCATCCCTTTATGGCTCTGTGTATGGCCTCACAAGGGAACACTGTTCAATAGGCTTCAAAGTGATCCAGCCCTGGCATAACCGTGGCTGTGGCCACATGTAATATAGCCTGTAGCTCTTTAAAGAGGATTAGCCTTAGATCAGGGACAGCATTCATTGCTGGATTTCGTGTAAAGTAGAATATGCTAATGAAATGGAAATGTCTACAGCAAACATTGCATAATATTGGGGACCTCAAAATTGAGCACTGTGTCTTGAATCTCTGCTGGGAGCCAAACTTTCATACTCTGGTTGTTACTTTGAGAAAAAACCTGAAGTTTATAATATCACCACAATAATAAATCAAGATCTAGTTTGCAGCTTTACAAGCAAAGTTAAAAAGATGGCAACAAGCACTTGAGGGTAACATTTCAGACATTGTCATGCTTTGATAATGGCATAGTTCTCCAAGAGAGACAAAACCCACCACAGCTTAAAATATCTTCATTTGGGTTTTTTGCAGCAGGCATGGGCTTGGTTTGATCCTGTGCTCTCTTCCCATCTGCCCATCCATTGCTTTAAACACCATTTTTTGGGTTCACAGGAGTTTCAGCAGTTAGTTTCAGGTGTTGTGAAGGGTTTCATTTACAAATGTCGTGGACATCTCTCAGAAAAAACATTTCAGTGGGATGAAATGTGAGGCTTCACAGGGAATTTCTGCCCCTGATCCAAAGCTGCCTCTGTGCCTGCCCTTGGAAGTGTTCAGACCTGCTGGGGGTGAAGCCCTCCTGGCACAAGGAATTCCCGTGAGCTCCCTGTGTATCTGTGGCCCGGGGTTTGGTGCCACCAACACCAAATCTAAACCACAGAGTGATGGACATCAAATACCCTGATGGGCCCTTCTGCCTTTGTGCACTTCAAGTGCTTCATCCCAGCCTGCTGGGGCATAAAAGTGCAAAGAAAGCCTTTGGGAAGAGGGTTCTTCTGGCTGCACTTCCAAAACGTGCACTTTCATTGCTTAGTCGCTTTTTCTATCCACGAGGCTCCATATCTCAGGATTTTGTTGTTCTGGGATTTGATGGTGGTTTTAATTTTTTTTTTTTAATTTTGCTGTTTGAAAGGTATGGTTTTTTGGTTTTTTTTTTTCTGTAGATGTGGAGGGTGGTGATACATATTCATGAAAGAGAAGTCTTTCCAGCCCCTGCCTGCTCTGACAAAGACTTAGCTGTTTCACACAGCAAGCTGACTGGAATTGTGTGGGGCCTGCCTGACCAGATTAGAGCAAACAGCCAGCTTATTCCTCCAGTCGTCAGGCCTCCCCTTCCTAACAATTTCCCCAATTGTCATTTTGACAAGGCTGTCATTAGGTGATGGCTTCTTTTGGCCATTTTCAGATAAAGATAATTTCCTTAACTTCCATTTTATTTGACAACAAGTAGTTTGGGAGAGAAAGGAAGTGCTTCAGTAGTTTATGGATTAAGGGTTTGTCACTTCAAAGGCATCTTTGATCTAAAAATATGTGCTGTACCAAATTCATTATGCCTTTTTTTCTTTTTCCTTTTTTTTAGAACTTTTTAATTTATTGATCTGCCCCTCAATTATTCCCTTTTTTTTCTTTTTTTTTTTTTTTTTTCTGCATCCCCTAGTAGTACTTGGGGCAGCAGTGATGAGGGGGAAAAGCACCCAATTGGCCTCTCTGAAAAGTCATGACCAGGGTGAAACAACAGGTGCTTTTGTTCCACACTCTGCTTTTAGCCAGAGGTCCTGCCTGCTCCTGCCATGGCAGCTCCATTCACAACTGGGAGACAGAGAATGAGCTTCACTTTTTGGGTTGGTCTGGGTCACTCCTCTGCTAGAAGTGGCCTGAAACCGTGGCTCTGCTGTGGGTTGGAGATGGAGTTCTGACTCCCTGATGGCCTTCTGGTCACCTCTCCCTGTGGTGAGCACTTGCTGTGTGGCTTTGGCTCTGTTCTGTGGTTGTGCTGCACCAAGAAATCCCAAACCTCCTTCTGACAAACAAAACTGGAAAGGTTTTTCTCCCCAGGATTTTTTGGGTTTTTTTTTTTTTTTTGGTAACTGAAATGCTCTTCCCCAAAGCTCTGAGCTCTGGAGCAGGCAGGTGCAGTGGCTATCTAGTGTGTTGCTCGGAGAGGATCTGGGAATCCTTATGGGTCCCTTCCAACTCTCTGCAGGGAGAGGGGGCTGTGGTGGGGGTTTGAATATGGATCAAGAGTGGGGCTTTTCCTGCCTTAGCTGTGTCAGGCCCTGGGCTTCACTTTCACCCCTCCTCTGCTTTTTAGGATCCACAAAACTCCATCCTTGGCTGCAGCAGTGGAAATCCGTGATCGTAGCCCATTAGCCGAGCCTCACACAGGCTTAGGTGAGGCTGGGATTTGTCCTGTGTTAATATTAATATCTCTTCTACCTAATTACTTCAGCTTTTCCTGCAGTGTTACCTCAGCATTACAGCAGCCAGCAAAACACCTCCTTGCTGCTGGAGGCTGTTCCTGATCCTATTTCCAAACAGAAGCACTTCTGCTTCAGCTCTGCTTGGGGAAGCTGTGCAGGGGCAGGCTCCTTTTTTTTTTTTTTTTTTTTTTCCTCCCCTTTTGCCTGCTAATTGGCTGAGACCACCAGAATTTGGAGGACACAGATGTCACTGATAGTTTGCCTAGGGAGCACATTCATGCCCATCTGTTGCAGTCTAGAAGGCTGTTCATATATCCACAAGGCCTTCATTTAATTCTTGTCAGAAAGTAATGTAAATCCAGTTTACCTCAGAGGTCACAGCCAAGATTTATGCCAATGAGCCCCCTGCAATTTACACACACTGTAGTTGTATAGGATGAAAAGAAACCCTTTCATGTTGGTGCATATTAACAAGAAAGCTTGCCTTAGGAGAGGCTTTTTGATTGAGATTCTTCCTTATTTTAATACAGCCAGTTGGGATAGCCAGCTTTACCAAAAGAAAACATCTAATCTTTAAGCCAGAGAAGTAAACTAGCTAACTAACTGAATAAAGCCCCCAGCAAATCTATTTATTTTTGTAAAACCATCTTTCCACAAAGAAAGGTAAATGCTCTAGGAAAACACAAGCATGTGTGCACGGAAATATTCAGGGAAACTGAATTTTCCTTCTGTGGAAAATTATATTAACTCAATTATTGAAACTTTTGCTAAGTTATCCAGAGCATGTTTTCTTTTCTTTTTGTTTCTTTTCCCTGTTTTAGTTTTTAATCCCTCAAGCAGCCAAATTCAAAAATGAAGCTGAGCCTGCTATTTTTGACAGGAGTGGCAGGAAGGGCTCCAGGAGGCTCATGCACAAATCCACGGGAGGCAGAGCAGCCGAGGGTGCTGTGTGGTGTGCATGCTCCCCTTGCCTTACCTGCTGCAGCTAAAAACACCAGCCCAAATGTTCCATTGCTCTCCCAAGGACAATCTCCTGCAGTTTTTTCAGTCTCCCTACAGCAAGCAGAGGGAGATTAATTGCCACAATGTGGAGTGAAGGTGAGACTGTAACTCCACCAGCTACAACAGATCTGTGTCATGATTTCGCCCCTTGCCTTTATTTAGCAAGAGACTCCAACAGCCTAAAGAGCTTCCCTAAAAATGAGTGTGGCTCCGTTAATCTCAGAGTGGAAAGGCCACATCACACCAAATTAGTCTGGAGGGAAAAGCTAGCAGTGCAAGTGGTGCAGGTACTTGAACTGAAAACGAGCTGTTGGAAAATAAACACTCCAAAGCACTTTGGTTATTAAAATTGCTCGTAGGAGCAGGCAGAGAAGAGCAGGGTACAAAGATGGATCAGGATTTTCCAACTTGATTGCAAAAGGGTTTCAGAGTTGTGCACCTCATTTTCTTCGGGCTCAGTGTAGCTTGAGTGTGTTTCTTTCATTTATCCTCCTTCCTCTTCTCTAGTTTGCCTGGTCCATGGATTTTACCTTTCCAATGTTTTAGGCATGAAGATCAGTATGGTTTGCACGGTGTCATAATGACCAGAGTGGTTTGGGATTAGGAGGCAGGAGAGCAAGGCAGTGCAAGGAAAGCAGGGCTCACATTCCAAGTTCCAGCGTAACACTTAAAATAATTAAAATGTTTATTTGAAAGTCAAAACAGCCTCAGCCATAAATAACTATCCATTCCTCGATTGATTGTGTGGAGTCCCAACCGAGAGCTCTGGGAATAAGGTTTATTTGCTCCCTGTTGGGATTAATCCATAAATGTAGTCTCCACATGGAACTCATCAGGTCTTTGCTTCCTCTTCATTAGTCTCCCTGGAGCTGGAGGGTACCCTGAATAAGATGAAAATTAGGATAATATATTTTCAGAGAGAAAAGGCCTGGCAATCTCTAATTTGTGTTTCAGGACCATAATGCTGTGGAAAATTTCCCAAATGATGTTGTCTGAGAAACCAGTGCTTGTTATCCTTGCTGCATTTGAAGTTTGAGTGCAGCAATTACATCTTCTTTTTCTTAAAGCCTCCAGAGCTAATTGCAGTCTTAAACCCGCTAGATTGACTCCCAGGCTTCCTTCCACCCATGGCAGAACTTAAAATTCCTTTCTGTTGACAGATCTTTTGGTCTTCTAGCCCAAGGGCTCTGAAATGTCACAGTATGGCCCATTTCTTATTAAAGAGATCATTTCGCTGAATCCCACCCAGTTCTTCCCTCCACCCCTCTTGTTCTGAGCCCCAGCTCCAATTAGAGGGCGACCACAGAAATGTATTTTCTCATCCCCTGAGACCTTTGTAATATCTTTTTTTCATCATATTTGATGCAAGGAGTTACTTTAATTCAGACTCTAGTCAGAAATGGCACTGATTTTTTTTCTCATCTTTTCTGTTTTATAGTATCTTAACAATGACATCAAGCACTTAAAAGCTGGTTTTGCCCGAAACAGTAAAGCATCTTTCCTGTCACCAAGGAGTGTTTAAAATGCTCAATCTGATGCAAATTTTTTTTTATTATGTGCTTTGAAAGAGCATTTTTAAGTGCATGCTCAGAAAACATTTTTGCCCAGGCAGTTTTGCAGCACATCAGGCTGCAATTTTCACCACTTCAAAATCATCTCCTTAAAGTGCCACTTGTTAGGATTTAAGAGAACTTTGAGAAAGCTGATTAGTGACCATTGAGAGGCTTCTAAAGGCCTCCAGAAGTTTTTGCAGTTCTGCTCTTGGGCTTTAGGCTCAGGTCCTGTGTTTCCCCGGGAAAGCTGCATGCCTGGTTATTTCCCCCTCCCAGCTGTCACTCAACGCCACAGCTGTCACAAAACACAGCTTGCAGAGTGGCATCTGTGTAAAGGATGCTGATGTGGTTTAGAGCTCCGTGGTGCATTTTAAGCTGATTTTATGGTGCGAGTCATTGTCCCTAGTGATGGGTCTCAAAAGACTCTCTACCTTCTGAGTACTAATGTACAGTTTATTGCACTTTTCTCTGTGGTTCCAGCACTTTGGTCTTGCTGCTGCTGTAAATCATTATTTTATTACTCCTCGTCCTTGCTGTTTATTCAATTCCTTGGAAAAATGTACTTGAAGAAAAATCCCTTGCTTGCTGACATTCATGGATCACTGTTAGGGACCTGGCAGTTTCCTGGTGAGTTAAATCCTCCCAATCCAAGGAAGCCAAGTGCTGTACTTCCACACTAATTTGAGCTTCCCTGCTAAGCCCTGGCAGCTCTTTGTGAGAGTGGCAGCTTGTGTGGCTCACAAAGCCACGGGGCCCTCCTGCCTGCAGTAAAGACCTGAGGAAGGCTGGGCTTAAAAGTCTCATCTGGGGCTCTGGGCTGTAACACAGACAAGTGGAGCACATCCATGAAGCTCCCTTGGATGCTCCTAGAGCCATCTTATTTTTTGTAAAGAGAAATAACCCAGTGTTTGCTTGCTTTAGTGCATCTTCACAGCAAATGGTGCTTATGAGCATTTATTTACAGGCTGCAAGGTGGCAGCTGAGCACAGGCCTTCTCCAGCGTGCCTCTCTACACTCCTGAAGTGGTTTCCAGGTTCCCAGGACCACTGCACACAGCAGACCCAAGGCAGGTGTATGTGTACTTGGTAGTCACTGGAGTGGGCTCCCTGGAAAATAAGGGTTTTGAGAAATCAATTACACAAAGGAATGGAGTCTGGGCCAGATGGCAGGGATGCTTCATCCCAACCTGGGAGGTACTCCTGGGACGGCTGCACGCTCCTTCCCACAGGGCTGGGTAATCAGATAAATCAATTAGCAGATGTCAGTGCAGTTAACAGAGCAAGCCACGCTGGCATAGGTGTGTTGGTGTTTTTCTAGGCTTTGCTTTTCCCTGATGGATACCCAGCAACTGGATCAGCTTGTCTAGACCTGGCAGGGTGCAGCAGAGGACTCTGCTTCCTGGCTGTTGTTCTTGGGTTCAGAGATGTGTCCCTGACAGATCCTTAGGGAGAGAGGACCTTTGTGAACTAGGATGTGTATTTGCACCATGAGCAAATCCCATTGTTGTCCCCCTTTTTAAGATTAATCTCTGTCAGTGACAGCCCCATCTCCTGGGTGGACTTTGGACCATGCTGTCTCTGGCCCCATCTCCTTTTGCCCCTGATGGGAGCCCCTAAAAGGGTTCTGTTCCAGGTGCATCCACAGGGATGTAATCCCAGCACCCAGCCGTGCTCAACTGGATCAAACCCTGCAGAGAGTGGCCCTGGTGGCTCTTACTTGGAGCTGAAAAGATGGGCAACAATTTCTAGCCTTCTGCTTTTATCCATGGCTCTGCCTCTGGCTGATCTCTTATTTGCTCCCCAGCTTCTCTTACGTGCTCATGCTCTTTCCCTTGGTCTCCCTTTTACAGCTACTTTTTAAAATTTCTTCTTTCTGTGACATTTGCATCTGCAGAGTCAGTCAGAGCCCCACGGAGGAGCTCCTGCCTCCAGGCTCTTTGCTGCTGAATCCCATCTTTTGCCCTGCTCCACCTGCCCCTCCACGGCAGGCTCTCTGATCCTCTCTGCTTTCGCATGAGTGCCTCTCTTTTGCCCTCTGCTTTTCAGTCTGGCAGCTTGCTCCTGCTCAGTGCCGTTGAGAGCATGGCCTATCTACCACCAGCTCCAGGATCCAGCCATCCCAGAGCCACAGCAGAAAGGGAAAAAACTGCCTGGAAACGTAGCTGCTAAAATGTGAGAGGTTTCCAGTCAGCAGAGCAAACTGTGCCTGTGTGTGTTGTCCTTTGCACTCCCTCCTTCACTGCCATAGTGTTTCCCCAGTTTTAGATATGTTTCCACTGAGGCTGCTCCTGACCGTGCTGCTTCAAGCTGCAGGAACAGTTTTCTAAGTAAAACCATCATTAAATGTGTGGGGAAGAAACAAAAACCAAACCCAAAATATTTATCTCGTGCTTAATTTTTGAAAGCTGCCTGAGCGTTCTGGCAGGTACTGAGCCAGATGCCTGTCATGGGAATGGTGGGGATTTCCTGCATCACCACTGGCAATGTCCTAAGCGGCTGGAGGAGAACATTCACACACGGGGTGGCACGGCAGGGTGAAAGAGAGGGTCTGGGAAATGCACACAGGACGCTCCTCTCTGCCATTCAATCCCGGCTAAACCGGAGCCTCCCAGGTGCAGAGGGCTTCGGCACAGCCCCGCCAGTCACTTCCCTGCTCGGGATGTCACGGCTCCACTGACGAGCCCGTCCTGTCTCCCTGGCACCTCAGAGATGCTCCCCTCGCACGCTGTCCCCAGGAGCCTGCAGTGATTTCACACACTCCTCTAATGAAGTCCTCCGTGGCTGCCACCTATTTTCATCTATTCCCCCCTATTCTTTCCCCCTGCTTGAGCCTTTCGGATAATTGATGATACTTTAGTTAATCATTTTCCCCCTCCTTTGTTTGCCAGGTACCTCAGCCTTGAAGGGATCCCTTTTCATTAGAAGCCCGTGTCTTCTCCTGAGTAATTGATCACCGCGCAGCCGGGGCCAGCCGATTCAGAGGGACATGAATAGGCACAGCGCCGTGGCCGGGCTGCTGCAGGAGTGCCAGCGGGCCCTGGACACTGAGCTCCTGCCGGCCCAGGCCGGCACGGGCGAGGAGGAGGAGCGGGAATACCGGCGGTGCCAAGGTGAGCTCTCCCCAGGAGAGGCGGCAGCGCTCCGCCGGCGCTCAGCCCTGCCCTATTTTTCTTCTCGCGGCAGATGAGTGTCAAGAGATGCCTGGATTTCGAGGCCGTGAATGGGATGCAGGCAGGGAAAGAAGTGCACTTTGTTGCAGTGAATTGCTGTCAGTTCTAATTTTAGGCTTCAGTAAACATGAGGCTGTAAGGAACAGTTTAGTTGGGGAAGAACAATGCCCAAAAGTTTGCTGATGCACATAAATTTCAGTTATTAAAAAAAAAAAAAAAGAGAGAGAGAGAGAAAGAAAGGGGAAAAAAAAAAAGGATGCAACTTCTGAATAAGGGCACATATTTCCTCTCCTTTCATAGGAACTGGGGGAGGGCCCTCTCTGTTTGTCAGTTTCTCCTCGTATATTAAAGAGCTCATTGCCCGAATTTTTATCTTGTAAAATGTGCGTGACCTCTATAAGTGGTATCCAAGGAAAAAAAACAAAAAAAAACCAACAACAACAAAAACCTATTTGCAATCTCCCTCTTGAAAGGAAAATCCATGCTGGCTAAAGGCTGGAATAAATAACCAGGAAAGGAAGCAGCGTTTAGCGAGGGCTAAATAAATAATAAAAGGATTCTTCATTTGTTTTAATGCTGGCGTTACCTGCTGGCAACCAGCAGCAATTTTGGTATCGCTGCGAAAGGAGGATTTCTTATTTCTCCACTCCAGCGGAATTAAGGTTTCCCTTTGCGTGACACATCTGCGGCACTGCCCGTTCCCCAGTTTGGTGTTAATAATGTTTAGTTTTCGCCGTGCTTGAGTGGCTCGGCCCTAACGTTAATGTGATCCTTAAAACCCTTTGTTTGTCCCGGGGCGCGGAGCCGTTGAGAATATGTTTTTCCGAGCATCCTTGTTCTTGCTGGGAGGTCAGCTGCCTTTTTCTGAAGCACCTAAGTCTGTTTGCGCTGGAGGGTGGCGTGTAGGTTTCTGTTATGGATACGGGAAGATTTTTCTCTCCTCTTTTTGTTTCCAACAAAGGGCACTTTGTTTCCTCGTCGCAAATTCTTTTAAGTTTTATTGTGGCTCCGCAGAATAGGCTCTTGAACTCCTAATCAGGTAGCGCTTTCCCCCCCCCCCCCCCCCCCCCCCCCATCCTCCTCCCTCCTTTTCTCCTATTAAATACCACAAAGTATGAGAAATAATCAGTTTAGTTCCAGATAAGGTGAATCAGTGCCCTTATAATCACTCGATTGGACACGGTCCTTCAGGTAAACTGCTTCAGGAAATGGGCCATCAGAGCCTGAAGTGCTGCTCGGGCTTTTCCGAGGGCCGTGTTCCCATCAGCTGGAAGGAAAATACCCAGCAGCGGGGTGGTGACAGCGACATTAATAACTGCTGGGGCTCTCTGCCCGGGGAAGGCAGGGCCCCGCAGGTCGGCGGCTCTCGGCTTCGGGGGGACCCTCCCGGAGCAGGGGTCCCGGGGGTTTCCTCGCCCCGCTCTCCTCCCGGAGCTGCTTTTGTTCCCTCCCGGCTTTCTCAGACCTGCACAGGAAGGACTGACAGCCGAACCCGTGAAAATGGTGGGGAGAGGAGGAACGCATCTTGATCTCACTTCAGGGGGCAGAATGGGTGTTGGGTAGGTCTGGATCTCTTCTTTATTTCTGTTTTAGGCCAGAAATCGTTCCAATCCACTTATGTGACCATTCAGCCTTGGTTAATTGATGAGTTTATGTTGCCAGTGGTGAGAATGGATCTCTGTTACGAGGGCAAACTCTTGTCCTTGGAGCTGGATCTTTCTGAGGAAAAGACTTAGGAAGCTCAGTCGTCCCCCTTCTACATGGGAGATAAATCCCTCTGCCCAATAACTTGTTCCTGTGGTGAGGTGAATATCCCTGTGCTGAAGTGGATATCTCTGCTCCTGCACTGATTTTCCAGTGACAAGTGGGAGTGAGGGTGGGAGCAGGACCTCCTCTCCCCATCAGCCCTGGCACTTGGCCACCTTGCCACAGCGTTCAGGGCTGAGCCCCTTCGGGCACCACTTCAGCAGGACCAGGAAACTGGGCTTTACTTTAAGACAGGATGTGTAACGGGAAGATCTCCAAACCCCACGTTTCCTTGGGATGGCAACAAGTGAGAAAAGGTGGGCTGGAAAAAGCAGGAACATTTTAAAACTGACTTTTTGGAGCTGGGCCCTAAATCTCCAACTTACTGTTTCTTCCCAGGAAAGCCATACCTGCAAATGTGTTGCAGTACGAGCCTGTAATATCCTTTTTATGAAGTTCATTTTCTACAGTCCCTGCATACGGGATTGATTAAAAAATATGTAGCAATGCATTTATTGCATTGCCTCGTTAAAGCAACGATGGTCTCTGAGCAGGGTTTTTTTGGGGGGATTAATGGCCAGAAGGGGCCAGATCTGCAGCTGAGGATCACCATTAACCCCATCTGGTCAATAATCTTTGTTAATCCACTTTTATTGGCCAGAGAGGCTGCCCAGCAGAGTGGTTAGCACGGCACAGCACATCCACATCACCCCTGCTGCAAGGAAGACTAAACCTGGGCTGTGGCTGAAAGGAAGGCACAGATCCAAGCCCAAATCTCTGGCTCTGTGCTCCTAGCACAAAGTTGGATCAGGTTGGAGATCCACCCAAAGCTGATGAAGTGGCTTAGGACCAGTATGGAGAGGAAGCGGGGAGGGACAAGCTGCTCAAGAGCTTGTGCTTAATATTCATTACAGCCCTTTAGATTTCTGTCTGATTGCCATCTACATTTCAGGTTTATCTCGGGTTTGGAAGTGGCTTTGCAGGATGGCTCTGCCACTGTCACCTGAGCAAGGGGGACAGAGGAGGGGGACACAGGGGAACATGTTCCCTCCTGCCTCTTTTGGACCAGCTCTTCACGCCCAGGCAGCCACGAGCCGGCAAGATTTCCTGCTAAAAGCCTTTTTAATGGCTGGAGGCTCTCATTTACCTGGAGGGCAGTGCAGCCAAGGGGAACGGATGGCAGGCCAGCTCCCCTGCCCTCCCCACCAGGCTGAGAGCCCTTGGGAGCAACTGGGAGAAGCCTTTTTGAGGGATTGGCATGGCGAGTGCTGCGGCTGAGCATGCTGCAATACCCTCACCTGCTCTCTGACCCTTGCAGCTCTGCTTCCTGAGGAGCTGAGGAGCCTTCTGGAGGAGGCCAAGGAAATGAAGTGGCCCTTTGTGCCGGAAAGGTGGCAGTACAAACAAGACCTGGGCCCAGAAGACAAAACAAACCTGCAAGATATGATCAGCGCCAGGCTCCCTGACTTGCTGGTATGAAGTTCAACACAGCTGGGGTGGAAAATGTCCCACCCTGGTGCTCGGGGGGTTTCACAGGGCACTTCTGCTTCTGTCTCCACTAAGGTGATGCTTCCCTCTTCCCTGAAGAGCTGGCATTATAATAACACTAAAATGCCAAATGTTCATGTGATGTTTTTTTTTTAAAAACCCATGAATTTGTTAAGAATGCTGTGCTTCGTTTAATTCTGCTCTGCAAGTAGGTCGTGAGGATCACTCTCTTTAGCAGGGCTTGCACAATTCCTCACCTGCTTTTCTTCCAATAAAATTACATCGTAGGATCCCTTTGAGGGCCAAAATTGGCCAAAACCTAGGCAGGAAAGGCAAGGATTCAATGTGATTTCACCTGTGAGTAAAGGAGGCCTGTGTAAGGAGTTGCAAAATCCCAAAGGTCCTTGGAGATCCAATCCTTTAAGGTGATGAATTTGAGCTTGAAGATTACAAAGTGGCAAGAAATGTGGATTGCTTTTTGCTTTTCTGATTTTCCTGGAGACATGACAGACATGTGGCAAATAGAGGACACCTTTTTTGCATGGTAAATGTAATATCTGGGCCAAGGGTTATCCTTTTGCCAGGACAGGAATAAAGATAAGGTTTGTGAATTTTGTGGGTTCTTTTTGGGTTTTTTTTGTTGTTGTTGTTGGGTTTTTTGGTTTTTTTTTTTTGTTCCTGTGGTACATGTCTGAGGCCAACACCTTCCCATTCCTGCCTGTTGTTAACTCCAAGGTGGCCAGGAGGTCTCACCTGCCCCGGAGAGTCCTGCCTCACTGAGGCCAGCAGGTTTTCTTGGGGAACAGCTTTGATTCCTCTGAACAGCAATGAGAAGCTCAGCAAAGCTAACTGCAGGCCTGGGAAGTGGCAGCCCCAGCGTCCCCAGGTCCTCGCAGGGCTCCTGGATTTCCCCGGGGAGGGTGGGGAGTGGCTGCACTCGGGTATTTGTTTTCTCTCTCCCTTTGGTGTGTGTGGCCTCGGACAGAAATTTATGGTGGAGGTTGACCTCCTTTAGAATCCCAGCTCAGCTCTGTCTAACTGGGGAGCGTTTGTGTGTGCTCCCTCCCGGGATAAGCACCTGCAGCAAACTCCCCAAGAGACCTGGCTAGATGGGAGATTAATGTGGCTCTAATAGTGGGGCAGTGTTTGCAGCATTATGCCCTCTCCCCAGGTAGATGGATCTTTTCTGGGATGATACCAATTATTTATTGCTGAAACATCTGTTGATAACTGCAGCTGCCCTTGTTAAACAAAGCCTATCGTGGGGTCAGAGACTATAGGGACCTCAAATCCTCCTCCGTGCTAGTTTTGGACTATTCACCCACACCCCCTGAAGTCCATTGGTTGCCGTTGTCTCCAGTGTTTCATCCTGCGGTGGAAAATACTTTGTAAACGTTGTGCTGCCTTTCCCCATGTGCTTTGAAGTATTATTTCATCTTCATCGGTAATTTATATTCCAGCGCCATTGTACCATGGGAAAAAGGGAAAACCTTTTTTGTTTTCCATTTAATTGTAGATAGACTGACATTTTGACCTGTATTATTAGTATTAGTCAGGAAAAGGGATTTTTTTCCCCCTTCATCCATTCCTTCTCCCCCCTCTTTTTTATTTTAAATAAAATTTCAAGGCAGAGCAAAGTCTGCCTCAGTTCTTTGAATAAAAAGCTGGGGGGGAAATGAGGCTGAAGAGAAGTGATTACAGTGTGATGAGGAAAGATAAAAGTCTGAGCAACTTTTTTTTCTTCTGTTTTTTTTTTGGGTTTTTTTTTTTTTTTTTGCCTGGAGGGAAAGAAGAATATTTTATTTCCCCAAAGGAAAAAAAAAAAAAATTAGCCTTTATCGATTTATTGTTCGGAAAAAGAAAAGAAAAAAAACCCTTTAAAATTTTCCCCTCTCTGTTTATTTTAATTTGCCATGCTTAGAATAAGTTCATAAACCGTGATTCATTACATTTAAGAAGCGCTTTGAGCCCCGTGAATGAAAGGCGCTTCATTACCATAACACGCTGGCAGCGCTGGCTGCCGGGGCTCCCTCTCGGCGCTGAGGATGTCTCGCTCTGGGAGGGGGCTCAAAAGCTCCATGAGACCGGCACAGGGAGTAAAGAGGATTAGGCTGCGCCTTCAAGGCTTTGCCTCGGACTTCTCCAGCTCTTAAAAAAAAAAAAAAAAAAAAAAAAGTGGGATACGCCTTGCCGGCTCATCAAGGAAAGGCAGAGCCACCTTCTTCAAGTGCTCTCCTTCCTCTTTGCTGGGGGATGCTCAGCGCCCCTCTGCATCCCATAGAAGGTGCAGGGTTTGCTTTGAATTTTAAGTTTTTCTTTTCCTTTTTCCTGTCGGGGCTCATCACCCAAAGGCCACTGCAGTTCAACAAGCTCAACGTGCTGAGGTTTTCCACGTTTTCCTAACACGTTTCAGACAGCAAACCAAACCCTTCCTGCAGGCCCTGTGGTGGGAATCTGCGCTGAGGCCCAAATGGGGACAGCCAGCATCTGTATCCAAAGCTAAAACTGGGGAACACTGGGATTTATTTTATTTATTTTTTTTTAACCAGGCAAAGCAAAGTCAGAATTGTCACAGCGTCCTTGCTGGCAGAGATAAAGAAGGAGGGATTATTTTTCCTCTCTCAATACCACGTGCGCTGTGGGGTTCGGAATGGGGCTGCAGCTCCCAGAGGTGCCAGGGGTGCCCTCCCTGCAGGTCTTTGCTTTCCCAAGAGATGGAATTAACCTAATGCTCGGTGAGCAGCCAATAGAGGGCAACATGCCCATGTCCACGGAAACTTTGATCTCAAAAAACCTGCTGTGGCTTTAGTTGAAGGATGATTCTATGCCCCCACGTAGTTCTCTTGTGGGATGGTTCATGCTACATTAATATTTTAAGGGTTTTTTTCCTTCCTTTTTTTTTCTTTTTCTTCATTTTTATCATACCTATCAGTAATTCCTGCATTCAGGCATGGACCAGGACCTGCTGGGATGGGTACAATGGGAATACAAATGGAAAAGCCTTCAAGACTGGGGTTGCTCTGGGCCTGCAGGGAGCTGTGCAGGCTGGCTTCATGCTCCCCGCTGTGGATGGGGGAGCACGGATCCTGGCCCTGCTGGCACGGGACCTCGTGGGATTTAATGGGAATATTGAAAAGAGTGGAAAATAAGGCCCTGCAGCCCTTGGCTAATTAGGTGCTGATGGATTGCCATTAGGGAAGCCATTCCAAGGGACTGTGCCCTAACTGTAGGTGTGTGTGTGTGGCACTTAGGAGCTGGGAGCCTTTGAAGAAAGAACTAAAGCTGAGGCTGAGGATGTCGTTTTCGCCTTCTCCTAACTGTGGGTGTGGTAACAGGAGAATTAAAGCCCTAAATCGTAGCCCTGGGATCTCGGTTGTTGAAGCTGACCTTTTGCTACCTGCCTCCTCAGAGCTCTTCTTGGGTGATCCCATTGAAATGGAGAGTGATGTGAGGGGTGAATTCAAACCAGGAATTGGGAATCGCGGCACCCCAGCCTCCCGGGGGCTTTGTAAGTGAGAAGTGTCAGAGATGAGGTAAAAAAAAAATTTTAAAAGGGTAGCTGGATTCTGGATTCGTGTAGGGCTGTCACTTCACTTTGCTCGTGGGTAAGATTTACTCCTGCCACAGGCAGCTTTTTAGAGTATTTACAACTTTAAATGTGTTTTTTCAAGTGGATCAATGTTTTGAGGACAGAAATTCAGGGAAGAGTCTCTCATATTTTTAGATGTCGATGATGGTCTTGCAGTTGCTCCCTCAGGGGGGTTCTGTCACTGGTTTTGCTATATTTTAGTATTAAAATATCTCCTTTTAATGTGCCACAATAGTTTATAAGTGGTACAAAACAAACCAGGGTCACAAAATGATTGTGGCACCTCTGTATCTTTGGTACTAATCAAGAGCAGGAACCCTGCATGTGACCCTGGTCCCCCAAATCCCTGCTGCCCTGTTGGATACGAGACCCCCAGGAACCCCCCTTCAAGGAGCTCCCTGGACATTTTAGGAGTTCTCTTTCTGTCTTCATCACAAAATGCCACTGTTCTTTTTTCTTGAGGGAATGAGGAGTTATTCCCAGTCTCGGACTTAGTGAAGCAAGATAAAGGTTGGTTGTAAAAGCTGCCCCGGTCTGTGGTGTTCCCTAATGGACCTAACTCTGCTGCCTTTGAATTCCCAACTCTCCAATGCCTGCAGGATGAATAACTTGGGATAACTAACTGGGAGAATTCTCATCTGCTCTGAGCCAAGAGGGAAGTGTCCAGGAGCTGCCTGTTCCTCAGTCTGCAGCAATTCGCTGCGTGACTGTCCCGTGTGTCAGCCTGTACCTCCAGACACGCTTCCTTCTGCCCATCCCCGGGGTGGTGGGAGGCTTAATTCCCTGCTGTTTGTGGGGTGGGCTCTGATTGCCAGCTGAAAGGCAGGGGTTGATAGAGAAGTCCCACACGGTGACAGCAGCTTTGGTCTCTGGGAAGGACGGGCTTTGCTGGCGGAGCGTGGGGTAAGAGGGGGAAAGGCTCCAGCCCCATCCGTGGCTCTGTGTTTAATCTGACAGGGGGAAGGAAAACCGTGCAATTTGTTAGGGTTCAGTGGAGTGCTAACTAGGAGCAGCTCCTGGGAGAGGACTGAAGCACCTGCAAGTACCTGTGTGCCTCCGACACTCCTGACTTGTGCACGGAATTAGAAATTCTTTGCCGGCCGCTCTTCGTTTTTTTTTTAAAACGTGTCTTTTTAAAAAGGTTTTAAAGCTCGACTGCAGTCACAAATGAAACTAGGACTGAACCAGTCTGACACGAGTGGGCATCAGCAAACACAGGAGTCCAGAGCACCCACAAAACTGTGGGGATGCTGAAAATGAAATCTTTCTTTCCCCTGCTTTTAATCACCCTGTTTGCAGAGGCGTTTTTCCAAAGGGGATCCTCCTGAGCCCGCAGGCTATGGAGGAGGGCTTGCCTCTGGGATCTCGGCTTTATAAAGAGGGCCGAGAGAGTGGATTAAATCAATATTTCATTTATTTGGGCTTGTAATTCCTCTTACATCAGCTGCCACATAAAGATTTTCCCCTATTTCTTTCCCCTCCTCCTCATCCTCATTTACTATGCACCAATAATTTCCCTTTGACGCTTTCCTGCCCGTCCTAGTGCCAGATGGCCCCGGTTCTGAGCTTCTCCCCTCTCTTGGGAGCGGCCCCCATTGTCAATGCAGAGAAGGCGTCGTGGCTTTGAACCCAAAGCTGGGACCCAAACTTCGGGAGGAGCTGAGCCCGCTAATGCAGGGAGCCATGCGAACCGCACACCCTCCCACTCAGCGCCATTAAGGCGAAACCCCCTCGACTAAAGGCTGCTTTGCATTCCCCCCAATGGTCCGTGTATAGAAATCTGGAGCAAATTTAATTCCCCCACCACCTGATTCCACTTCCCAGCCGCGGCGAGGTTCCCTTTGTGTCATAAACTCAATTAGGCAGATCCATTTCACGTCGCGGGCACAGATGTGAAAACAAAGTGCGCGCGTACCTCGCTCTTCCCCTCCCTCTCTCTCTCTCTGGATGTGCCTAAAGTGAGTAAATCTGCCGGTTTCTGGTCGGGATGGAGCAGGCTGAGGCATCCTGAGAGCCAGAGGGGTTTCCCCGCCTTTGGGAGCCGCTGCCCCGGTTGGTTTCGGAGCGATGTTCCGGGAGGGCTCCGGTGCTGCGCTCGCCGGAGGTGCTGAGGAATTCTGCAGCCACACGAGCTGGCAGGGAATGAAAGGAGCGGGCATTCATTTCTCGGTGTCCCGCTCGGGACGGGGAGGGGACGTCGCCGCGAAGGCTGACACGGAACCGTGTCGCTGTGTGCCACACAGCATGCCTCCCCCCCCCCAAAAAAAAAAAAAAACCACCAAAAAAACATAGCCCCGTTTCTCCCCCTGGCTTGACTTTTCTACATTTTGTGTCCATTTGGGTTTGGAGAGGGACACAAGAGGTTTCGCATTGAGCGGGGAGTTAAATTATGCAGCTGCAAGACTGCCAAGCCCTTCAGAATAGGATGCTTCGTTTAGATTTTCCACAATGCTATTGAAGTGCTTATTTTCCTCCTGAAGAGACACAAACAGATGCAAACTTCTGTAAACACTTTAGAAATGAATTCAGTGAGTTTGGCCTCTCAGCAGTGCTCAATAGCTGACAGAAAAATGTCTAATTAGTGCAAGTGGAAATAATAGGGCCACTTGGATTCCTTCCATCCTCCTCCAAGTCTACTTTTCCTAGGATCTCAAAGACCCTTTTGTTTGGTAGGTCACCCTCTCTCAGGCTTTTGTGCTCCGATCTATTAAAGGAAGAAGGGGAGGAAAAAAAAATAGATTAGGCGATGCTCTGTGCTTAAATATATGGCCTGTTGATGAGCATTTGGAATGGCTGGTTTGCAGTGTCAGTTTACAGGTGCTTGGAAAGGGGGATTCCTCCATTGTTGGCCAGCACAGGCGGAGTTGTGCCTGCCGGAGCTTCAGGAATCCTTTTCAAGTGCCATCCTCTTAGAAAATCTAGCTCGGCCTGAGGAAAGGGGAAAAAAAAAAAAAAAAAAAAAAAAAAAAGAAGGAAAAAAAATTTGTACAAATCTGCCTTGCTGTAGTGCCATGCCCATACCAGGCCATGCCCAGCATGGGAAGTGACGGGCTTTTGGCAAATCTCCCCAGGTTCACGTGGGACTTCTGCACCTGAGATGAGGCTGTGTGTCTCCTATATCTGTCTTTGCTGGACTCCTGTCCTGCTAACAGCAAGGATCTCAGGAATTCTGACAATTCCCCATGTGGGTGCCATGGCCCCACTGCTGTGGGCATCCAGGAGAGTTCATAGACACTTAATAGTCATCAGGGATGGCCTGCAGGGGAAAAACATCGGATTCCCGGCCTGTTTGTGGTGTACAGAGGAGTGGGTGGCCTGAGCTCCAAATGGGACAATGGCTACAGTGACCAATTCCAGCCTGCCCAGTCTCACCTCTCCCCTTTTCACCTAATTGCTGCTGGGCATGACTTAAATTCATTAGCAGACCACCAAATTCTGCAGTTCCAAATATCAGATAATTTAAAAAAAAAAAAACAAACCATCCAAAATTATATCTACTACTCAAACAAAATAAACAGCTGGCACGTCCCTATCCTAAACATGACAACAGGAGGGCGAAGAATGGGGCTGGTGAAGATGAATATTTTCCAGCGCTCCTGAGGCTGTGTTGGGTTTTTTTTTTTTT
>QUSF01000069.1:780709-796783 GCA_003676055.1 Chloebia gouldiae | reverse complement strand
GAATATTTTCCAGCGCTCCTGAGGCTGTGTTGGGTTTTTTTTTTTTTGGTTGGTTTTGGTTGGTTTTTTTTTTTTTTTTTTTTTTTCCCAGGCTTATCTGAAGGCCTCCATCCTGGTCAGGGACTGCGGCACGGCCACCGCCGTGGTGTTCCTGCTGGACCGCTTCCTGTACTGGCTGGACGCCTCCAGCCGGCTCCTGCGGGTGGCCAAGGGGCTGCACAAGCTGCATCCCGGCGCTCCCATCAGCCCGCAGCTGCTCATCCGCCAGGCTCGCCTCTCCGTCAACGCAGGTTCGGCTCTCCTCGGCCCCACCAGCAGCCGCTCGACCCGGGAGGGGACACTCGGTCCCCTGGCCGCGAGTGACACGCTGGCCGTGCCACCTCTCCGAGCGCTCTTCCCGCTCCCGGCCCCCTTGAGCCCGGCCCGGCTCCTCTCAGTAGCACAAAGGGGCCGGTGGAAAAAGGGTTTCGGAGCCAAAAGCGGGAGAGAAAGTGGTGAAAGGGTGTGGGAAATACTAATTGGAGCTTTTGTCCCTTAACAAATCTTCCCTGCTGGTTTCAAACGGGGATATCTGAATTGCTGTACTCCTGAGCAAGGGCCTCGAGAAAAGGAAATTAGAATCCTGGCATTTTCTCTACACTGTCCCAGCTGCTTTTTATTTTTCAGTGGGTCCACTTGACTATGCCAACAGTGCAGGTTACAACTCCTTCAGGATAAAAAAAAGTAAAATTCCATCATTCCTGTGACATGGACAGCACCTGAAGGATTTTTAACACATCTTCCTGTAGCTGTACTTTCATGGATTTTCATGGGTTTCCAAGGCCCACGTTTCCTTGGGACAGAATCTAGCAGCATTGCTGCTGAAGGAAGCAGGCTAGACTACTTTCTTCTGGGGGGAAATAAGAGCTGGGGATCCCAACAGTTTTCCAGGAATGTATAATGTGTAAAATAAAAATTATACATTCAGAATTTCACATTACTGTGTGAACACATATTGCAGAAGGTGGGGCACCTGCATTTCTGGCTATGGACAGCAGCAGTTCTATGTGCAGGTGATACCCGATAAATATTTTTATTCACCTCATGCCACAATAGATTTTATGTTCATCTTCTTTTTTTTTCTTTCATTTTCAATCAGGTAAACTTTTAAAAGCTGAATATATCCTAAGCAGCCTCATTAATGACAATGGAGCAACAGGTATGTGTAAATTTGTTTTCCAATTTCATACTTGCAATTTTGGGGCGATTTCTGATCCCAATTTTAACAGTTACACCAGCCTCGAATAAGCCAAACCAACCCCAGTAATGACTTCTTACACCACACTTCTCTTTCCTTCACCATTCCCACCTAAAATGTGAGAACATTACTTAATTTTTGAAATTCCTGTCATTCATCCTTGTATGTACCTTCACTTGGGTGGGAAGATATTCTGAATGGAGAAGTTTAACTTGTGGAGCAATTTCAAGTGACTGAGTGATGCAGGAAACTCAGGCAACTCTATCCCCTCAAAAATCCAGGTTGTTGGAGTAATATTCAGCCTAATGTTACAGACTAAATCCCCACTGATCTCACAGACTAAATAAATACTTTATGCTTTATTTTCCTTTCTTCAGGGTTTCTTTAGTGGGTATGTTCAGGTTGCTGTACGACTGTGGAAACTGAGGCAGTTTTCAGGGTTCTGTTGGTCTGTTTTCCCCAGGAAGTTGAGATTCTCATATGGAAAGGGCCTCCATTGCAAGGAGGAGAATCCTGGCAGCTTGCTGGGATTCAGGTAACCCTTGGAGGCTGAGAATGCTAGGAATATTTTTCATTCTATGCCAAGTTTTCCCACCCCTCCTGCAGGAACCTGGCGATATGCCAAGGAGAGCGATCGGATTCTCGTTCAGGCGGTCTGCCTACAAATCAGGGGACAGATCCTGCAAAAGCTTGGTAAGGCTCTCTTCTAAAAGCTTCCACTCAAGGTTTCCCCCTGTTTGTTTGTTTTTTCCCCTTTAAAACGTTACACTGGGCATGTGTCAGAATTTTGGTTTGTGGTGAGCACCCTTTACCCATAAAAGAGGCACAGAGGATGAGAGGCTGCGCACCCATCTCTTTGCAGCAAGGGCTTGGAGCCATGGGCCAAGCAAGCATATGGCAGGAGTTATAATTTTATTACTAATCTCACCTGAATCCAAGGAACAATCTGAAATGTTCCCTTTTTCCCCCCTGTGCCACTCCATGTTTGTCACAAATTCACTATTCCCAAAGCCAAGCGGTAGTTTATCACAAGGACATCCCAGCAATGTCCTCTCTCAAGACAGGAAAATCCCTGATTTTCAGCAGGATGAGCTTTTGTGTTCAGGGTTTAGCACCTGGGGCAACAGACTTCATTTTGTGCTTTTGGTTTGAGACACCAAATCTTCCATGACTATGGAGCTGAAGTCTTTTTTGAGGACAAAATGGACAGCCAAAAGCTTAAGGAAACTCATAAATGGTTAGAGTCACTGAAGCAAAACATGCCATGGCATGGTGTTATCCTGTTCTGAAAACCCAAGGTGTAAAATAAGCTATGGAAAAGCATCCTTGTCAGTCCCTTGCTCAGTGCCTGTTTTCTGGTTTATTTCAGGCATGTGGTATGAGGCAGCAGAGTTGATCTGGGCGTCACTCGTGGGATACTTCCATCTTCCTCAACCAGATAAAAAGGTGGCATTTCCTTTCCTCTCTGCATCTCCCTGCCAACCCAATAACCACTCCAGCTTGGCTCTTGCTTCCTTCAGCAGCAGTGCTTCGGTGACACACCTCAGCCAGGGTTAACAGGCAGCACAAAGTCTGTATTCCACGTTGGTTCCGCATGCATGCACCGCCTTGCCCACACTTCTTTTCCTGCAGGGCGATGAAAGCAATACTCCTTATTAAGCAGAACCATCTGAAGTGAAACCATCCCTGAGGATGCCTCTGGTGCCTCCAACAAAGACAGATTAATTCCACAAAGCAGACACAGATTTTAGCTCTTTCTTAGCATTAGAGCTAATTTTTTCCCCCCAAGCACGTCTGTGGTGGGTGATGGATTCCCCTGGCCCTGCAGGACCTGAACACCTCACACAGCCACCCTGCCTGTCCTTGACACCTTTGTGAGGCTGGGCAGCACTAATCCTCCCACTGGAGATGAAGCAGCCATCGCAGCACGTGTCCGTAGCTAAACAGGAATGTGAGCCTAAGCCTGGCGAGTCCTGGGGTGATGCTTGGAGAAGGTTTGTAATTGGACCCCAGTGTAAGATATCCCACAAACCCACACCTTGTCACCTCTTGTCTGCCATGTCTTACAGCTTGACCTCAAGCTCAGAACCTTTCTGCGTTCTTCATTTCAGTGGCAGCAGGGGATTCTGCAGTGAATTTTGTGAAAGCTTATGTGGGTTTCTTAAATATTTGGCCAGGCAGGCCCTTAGGTGGCATCAGGTCTTCCAGATTGCTGCAAGTAAAAGTAATAAAACCATACCAAGATAATATCTCTGGATTTCTTAGCCATGTTTCTCTTTGGATCTTGTTTGTGTATTTGTTTGCTTGTTTTTCTGGCATGTTCCAACACAACAGAGCAGTAAAATTCAAAGTACAGGGGGAAAAAACCCGCTATGACCATTTAAAATTTCTCTTTCAGGGAATTGCCACATCCTTGGGTATTTTGGCAGACATCTTTGTTTCCATGAATGAGCAGGATTATACACGCTTCAAAACCAGTGCTGACGTTGACCTGGTGAGACTTGGTTTGGGGTTAATGTGTGTGGGTTCTTCAGGTGGTCTCAAATTCACCCACACATTTCCTCTCCCATGCTGAGAGGGCTGAAGAAACTTCCGTTGCTGCCAGTGGAAAAGCTCAGTAGCACCCTGATGGGAGAATGCCTGGCTTCAGGAAAAATAACATATTGAGACTATTTTATAGAGCGTATATATTTAGAATATTTATAGAGTCAAAAGTGACATATCCATGGTAAACCTTAGCAAAAAGGGTCCTGCAGAAACAGACCAGGCTGTTGTTTAAGATATGGTTGTCCCTGTCTACCAGGCCCCGTATATTTGGAAATAAAGTCCTTGAGTTGAGGTTTTTTCCTCATATTTGGGTGGGGTTTTTTTCTTTCATCAGAGCCTGCTGCAAGAGTTCAGCCACCGCTTGCTATCGGCGGCCGAGGCCTGCAAGCTGGCAGCTGCCTACAGCCAATACACCCCCCTGTTTGTCCTCACGGCCGTGGTGAGTGTTACTCCTCCCTCTGGAAGTGGGATTTGTGTGGGGGAAGAGCCCAGGCTGCTAAATTTGGCTGTGACATGGCTTTCAAGCAGTGCATCACACAGGGTGTCTGTGTTGAGGGTTGGGTTGGTTATATGGGATATATGTTGCAGGAAAGCTATCCACAGAGGGAGGATGGGCTTTCAAGCCCTGGGACTGCTGCTTCTCCTAGAAGCATGGTCAGAGCTGAGCTTTGCTTCAAATTGTTTAAGGGAAAGAAATGTGTTTTTAATTCCCTCATTCCTCTCTGATCCCCTCCCAGAACATCCGTGGGATGTCTCTGCTGTCCTATAGTCACTCCAAAGACTGTCCCCCGGAAAAGAGAGACTACTACTTGTCTGAAGCTAAAGAATCCTTTGAGATTGGGCTCCTCACCAAGGAGGAGCAGAGTGCCATCACCAGCAGGCAGGAGCTGCACAGTTTCATCAAAGCTGCCTTTTGCCTTGCCACCGTGCACCGATGGCTCGACGGGGAGAGCCAGGAGCTCCGTGAGGCCACCCAGCTGTGCAGGGAAGCCCTGGGAAAGCTGCACTCCTACAGCACCTCGTTCCCAGAGGAGGAAGATAAGGGGATGCTTGCCAAGGAGATCATGTCTCTGATTGCAGTCGTGAAGAGGCGCCTGCGAGTGGGAAGCTTCCCAAATTCTGATGCCAGGTCTTATGTCCCAGACAGTTATAAAGGCTCGGTACAAAAACCTGTCCTGCAAGGGGAAACCAGCTTTGAGAAAATCCTTGCCAAGCATTCCCAGCACCACCTGTCAGTGTGCCAAGTGTTTGAAAAAACTTGCAGGATTCATAAAACCACACCGGGAGAAATCCAGGTGGGAGCTTGTATCACAACCTTAAGAACAGAGACCAAAACCATGGAAGCCGTGTGTATTGCTGAAGACAAAGTTCACCCGAGGAGTGGTCCTGTGAAAATCCTGGAATCACCAACAGCAGGAAGCAGCTCAGAGGGACTCAGTGGCCGAAGAAATCAAGGCATTGGCTCTGGTGTGATGAAAATTTCCTTTGAGGAAGAGATCGAGCCATTAGAGATTAAAATAAACAGAGAAAAAGAGGTTTTCAGCAGAGGGAAAGACAGGAGCCAAAGCACTTCTTCTGAGAACTCTTGGTGCAAGCTGTCCAAATCCAGTTACTCTTCCAGCTGGGAGGAGCTGAGCTGTAATAGCAGCAGAGAGTCTCTCAGGGATGGGCAGCAAGGGGAGAAGGGCTCGCTGGAGGAGCAGTGCTGCACCACAGAAGCTGATGGAAGCAGCCAGGATTCATCCTTGTGCTCTTTGCCTCCCAGAGCCTGGCATCCTGCTCTTCAGGAGCCCCTTCATGGCTCTGGGGGGTCTCCTCAGCGTTCCTTAGAGGGATGTGCCCCTCGAGCACGGAGGATGGTGGAGAAGGAGCCTCTCTGTGGAGAAGAGCTGCGTGAGGGAAGGCACCGTGGAAGGAACTCCTCAAAAGAGAAAGCAAAGGGCTCCAGCAATGAGTTTCCTTCCCTCTCCATCTCTTACTCTGTTCCTACGAGGCAGGAGGAGGAGAAGTTCTTTTTCTGTACGGAGCTGAGCTGCAGGACCAAGGACAGCAGCAGGGAGGGAAGCGTCGGTCGCCTTGAGTGGTTCCACCCGGGAGAACCCGCAGATAGCACCGAGGATCCCTCGTTTGAGGCACAGCCCCCCCAAAATAGGGACACTTCTGTAGCATCAACAAACACCGGGCTGAAAACGGGTAGTGACTCCTCTGTGCGTGGCTGGGTGAGGAAATCTGCCCTGCTGGGGAACCGATCTCTCCCAGTGCCTCAAGTTGACACCCAGGCAGAAACAATAGATGACACTGAATTTGAGCTCATCAGCATGGCAGACTTAGTAAACCATTATCCTCCAGCACTGGCTCCAAAGCATGCAGCAACTCCCAGTGTGCCAACAGCTTTGCCCTCCCTGGGAAAGATACCCACAGCCAAGCACTTTGACTGTGCCACTACAGAGGAAGATGAAGAGAAGTCTCAGGATGTGGTCAGCAGCAAGGGACAATCCAGTTCCTCTCTGAGTTCATGGATCAAATCAGCACCGATGCCCACGAGCTCCCCTGAAGGTTCAGTCCCAAGGGGAAGTGGCTTTGCCTTCACACCTGGGAGAGTGAAGGAAGAGATCCTGGATGCTCGGTTTCTGAGGGATGATGATTACAGGCAGCTTCTGGCAGGCGTGGAGCATAATTGGCTTGTCCAGAGACTGATGCCTACTGGGATTTTTAGGAGCAAAGAGCTTCACAAAGCATACTGTGAGTTCCCGCCCAGCAACCTGTGTCTCCACAGAGAACAAGCTTGATTCAGGCTTTTAAACACAGTATTTTAGTCAGGATTTAATTTTTTATTGCATTTTATCTCATTACTTGAGTTTAGATTCCACATGCCATCCCTGAAAACTGTGAAGATAATGATCATTAAGTTAATCATAAATAACAGCCAGTCCTCAGCACAGGTTTAGAGCAATCCTGTGGATTTCTCCCTTTTATCTGTGGTGTTTTCTTTTTTGTAGCTGCTCTTCTTCTGAAATACTCCAAGAAATCTGGGCTGTGGACAGGCCAGGAGACAGCTGTGTTCATCGGGGACTACCTGAACGTGGCCAAGGAAGGCAAGCAGAGAAATGCCTTTTGGATACACTTCCTGCACCAAGAAGAAAGCCTGGGAAGGTATGGACCCAGCAAATTTCTGACAAAGTGCTTGTCAGTGCTGCTTATTTGTAAACATGGATAAAAGCTGTCTGGTAAGATTTGCTGTAGCAAGAATATTTTATGGCTTTCCCAAATGTGTTGGACATTTTGACAATCTTTCCCACCACTCCGTGTAACTGTACCTTTTAATTTCTAGGAAGGAAAAGCTGCTTTACTGTTGTCTTCTAACAGCTAATGGCAGAGTTTAGATCATTACTAGAAGTAGCTTATGAATTGTTATGGATGGAGAACAATATTTTAATACCTCTGAGTCAGCTCTCCCTTCAGAGTTAAGAAGAGTTGAGTTTCAACATTCTAGCGTTATGATGGATCTCAGGATTTGATGGATAATTTTTCACCTCTGTGAGACAGAAAAGAAAATAATTCCACTCAGTTTTAATCACAGCCATTTTAAATGCATCACCCCCAGGCTGATTTGCTTCTGACAAGTTCTGCTTTGCAGTGATGTTTCTGTATCACAGCACCCAGAACAAACACTGCTCCAGACTCTTGTCCTTTTGCTCAGGTATATTGGGAAGGAATATAAAGAGGAAAAAGGACTCCTCCATCATTTCAGTGATGTGGAGCGACAAATGACTGCCCAGTACTATGTGACAGAGTTCAACAAGAGGCTGTATGAGCAGAAGGTCCCTACCCAAATCTTTTATATCCCCTCTGCAGTCCTGCTGGTAAGAGCTGTCTTGTGAGCAATCCCAAGGACCTGACGAGGAAGGGTGTCTTGGGTCAATTACAGCAGCAGTGAGGCTGTCTCCTTTCAGATACTTGAAGACAGAACTATAAAAGGATGTGTGAGTGTGGAGCCCTACATCCTCGGGGAGTTTGTGAAGCTGTCCAACAACACCAAGGTGGTGAAGAATGAGTACAAAGCCACGGAGTACGGCCTGGCTTACGGCCACTTCTGCTACGAGTTCTCCAACGGAACTGATGTGGTTGTCGACCTTCAAGGTGTGTATGACAGTGATGTTCATCCCTTTCACACTCAGCTTCTGGCCCACAGGTGTCTTTGGAGTATTCATTTGGTTAAAATTCATTATGTGTCTCTTAGGGTTCTGCTTTTGCTGCCATAGGTGCAAACTGGGAATCACTGAGGTGACATGAACAGAGCAAGGGCCATGCCAGGCAGAGAGTCCTGAGTATGGTAATAAAAAGGCTGTGGTGTTTATCAAGATAAACAAGATATCAAGATGTGCCATTTCTTCCACAGGCTGGGTGACAGGTAATGGGAAAGGCCTCATCTACCTCACAGACCCCCAGATTCATTCCCTCAATAGCAGAGACATTTCACGCTCCAACTTCGGGAAGAAAGGAATTTACTACTTTTTTAATGATCAACACGTGGAGTGCAACGAGATCTGTAGCTGCCTGTCCTTGACAAGGCCCTCGGCGGAGCTGCTGGCCTAAACTGGCACAGGCCAGTCCACAGAATGACCCATGAGCTGGACACTGTTTTACCCTACACATCTTTGGGAGCAGGTTGTCCAATGAGGCAGTGAAAAGCTGCCTTCATTTCCCACTCTCTTCTCCCCCCCCCCCCCCCCCAATCCCCAATGTCCGACTGCCCCCGAGCACTGGGGTCATTTTTTTCAGGAGATTTTTCTCCATGAGAAAGGGAGCACAGCATCGAAGTTCCACAAAAAGATAGGTCCCTTACAGTGTTAGCTTGAACAAAACCATCTCCTTTTGTTTCTGCAGCCAGCAGAGGTTTTTAGGCTTTTGTCCCCGCGTTTTAGCAATGCTATTGTTTTCTAGGTGATGTTTGTGTCGAGTTGTTTGGAAAGATGCCCTATCCCTAGGCCAACTGGTTAGAACTAGGTGTAAAGAGGAAGAAGGACGAAGGGAAAAAAAAATTAAATCTCTTTATTATGGTGCATAAACCTTCAGTCTTGGGGAGCTGCGCAGCTGCGCGGGGAGAAAAATGCATTCAAAAATATAATGCCAGTGTGAATAATCCTTTCCCGAGCTCTGCTCGCAGACTGCTCCAGCTTTGTCAGGTGAACTTGAACCGGGCCATCAGATTTGCGGCCGTTCCCATTGCACACTGTCTGTCACCCCGGGGCATTCAGCATCTTGCCTGTTGTTAAGAGCCAGCGAACAATCCATCATTGAGCTGGGCAGTCGCCGGCTGACACGGCGCTGAAATCGGCATGTGACGGGACACTCGGCCCCAGTGTCTCGCAGATTAAAGTGATACATGGAAACTCACGTGTTACTGGGAAGATTAAGCCCGTTATCTTGTTGTGCAGCCAATAAAGGCCGGCCTTGTCCTCGCTCGGCAGTGGGGAAATGCTGGCTTTAACCAAGTGACAAACGCCGCGCCCGCATAGCTCCGTGCTCCAGCCAGCGAGCGTAGCCGGGCTCCGGACGGCAAACAAAGCTAGTTAGCAAGATCCCGGGAATTAATGGGCGGCAGAGATGCTGTGTTAAAGCCTCTCTGCAGAAGCTTTCCCTGCTCTATAGGGACAATTAAAACCAAAACAAAACCTCTCGGACAATCTCCGCACAACAAAGTGTCCTAATGCGCTGCCAGCAGACAGCACACGCAGTTTTGGGAGCCCTGACCAGTCATGCGTTTTCCACTCCTTCGTGCTCAAAGGAAGAAAAGGAAAATTTATATAGATATGCTTCTGAATAAATCCATCCCTATGGAATTTTAATATTTTGCTTTTTTTTCCTAATACTTCCACCTAGCAGCTTAGTTCTTTGGTTGGTTTTAGGAGACATTTTGCCACCTCAGCCGAAGTTACAGCTATTCACAGGTAAAAGTTAGGGTCGAGGATCAGCTTGTTCAGCTCCCTGTAAAATAAACATGGCATCATATTCTACTGGTCTTAGTCTTTACAGGATTGGGCGCAATTTCAGATGTATCGGGCACTCTGTCTTCATCCGGGGCTTGGATACTGGAAGTCATGGATTTACAACTCACTGCCTGAAGAACTGGGGTTCCTCATGAACATGGCTTCAAACACACAGAGTTTAAGTTACTGGTTCCTGTTTGTGCTATAAATAGGGAATTATTGAGGAAATAAATAGTTGACTCTGAGGATGGATAATTTAATATTTTGGCTGTAAATGTCATCTTAGAGCTACAGACAAAAAAATTTGCTGTTATTTCCTCTGGTTTCAGAATAAAGTAATTTGAACTGAGTAATTTGGAATACTTTTCCCTTTTCTTATTAGAAATTGGAAGTTTTTATTGGAGACACAGTGATTTGTATTAAGTAACTTGCTACCGAGATGCTTTTTGGGCTTGATTAATTGTAGTACTATCCAAATTCCAACCTAAGTACTCGGTGTAACCATTGAGTGCCAGGCTCTACAAAATGAGTGGAGCTGTGCCGTGCTGGGACAATGAAATACGAACTGTAGGGACACCACAGTTCAGGAAACATGAAACATTTTTTCCTCTCACCTAAACTCCAGGATCTGAGTGGAAGGACTTGGGTAAGTGCTGCTGTAAGTCAGGCACTAAACTGGCCTGCTTGTGACAGTGGTGACACACTTTCCTGTCCTTCAGGGAGGGTATTTGCTTGAAGAGATTTTTCCTCCTTCCCTTTCTGCAGCTGTCCAGGTGAAAGGCAGAGTTTTGTTGGCTGTGCATCGTGCTTTGTGCATCCAGTTCAGTAAAGCTGATACCCAGGGAACAAGCTGATGCAACCAAAGCCTGCTAACAGGTAGAATGGTTTCCTCACTCGTTTGCCAATAACTAATGACTTCGTGGAGCACTTCAGGGAACTTCTCTTAGAAATGATGCGGTGGGAATGGAGCCCCTCAGTTATCCCAACAATACAAGGCTGAGGCAAGCTTGCCTCCCCCCCTCTCCCTCGGAGCCGCAGCATCCCGGGCCGTGCAGGCTGGCAGAGAGCGGGCATGGGGTGACCCCTCCAGCTGTGAGGCAGCCCCTGCACGCGAGGCAGCACGGCCCCGCTGCCCTAAACACGGCATCAGCTGCCCCCGAGCCCAGCTGCTGCATTTCGGCACAGCTCCTTCCCCAGACTCAGCTATTCATGGGGAACGAAGCCTCACATCAGCAAGCACAGAACAGCAGCCCGTGCTGCCCAATCTGTTCTGCTTGGAAGAACACAGCAGCAGCGGCAGCTTCCTCGGCGTCTCCTTCCCACTGACCCGAGCCGGGGTGTTTGCAGCGAGGTGTTGGTTGGTACCTGCTGCTGTCACCTGCTGCCTTGAGGGAAGCCGCGGCACACGGGTGCCTCCCCCAGCTCTGCGGGGAAGCCGGCGGCAGCCTGCCGCTCTCGCCCCTCTCTCCCGGGAGTGACACCCGCCACCCTCCTTTCTTCCTCTTGGATGAAATCATCTCCCCTCTCCTCTGGCTGTGCGGGAGCAGATGGGGCTGCTGGCCTCCGCAGCCACCCGCTGCCCCAGCTCGTGTGAGCCCGCTGTGCCTGCCTGCTGCCCCCTCCCAACAGAACCTAATCCCATTCCCTAATCCCAAACTTCTCTGCCAGGATGTTCTTGAGGCACAGAGTGTACCTTCCGTCAGAGTTACGAGCAGTTTGTTTAACGCAGGAGCGGAGCACGGGCGGCACCGAGCAGGGTGGAGGTCCAGCAGCCCGGGGGTTCCCCGGGCGGCACAGCCAGCGCCCAGGGGAGCGGGACGAGGGCGGGATCCCCCCGGCAGGCAGCAGGTGCCTTTCCTCCCTCGGTAACAGCCCAAACTGTCGTGCCGGCTACCGGGGCTGCCGTCCCCTCCGAGCAGGACATCACGTTAATAGAGGTTGATTTGCAAACGGCGTCGCCCCCCGCGCCCAGTGCCCCCCTTTGCCTGACTCCCGCTTTTCTGCTCAATGGCACAGATGCTGCTTTGTGCTGCCCAGGACCAGGCAGCTATTAGCAGCAAATCCAGCGAGGGAAATTAATGAAGGCGACTACTAATAAAAGACAGCTCAGGACAGCCCGACCAACTTGCTCCGAGCGGTAATTAACTTTTTTTTAAAACTCATGAAGGTAAATATGCCATCAGCTTTGGGCCGGTCTCTCTGCTTTTTAATAAAAGGAGGAGGAGGGGAGGCGAGGGGATGGCTGTGTGTCACAGCCTCCCCAGCACCATCCCTGTTCCCCCCTGACCGCTGCAAAGTGACCCTCCAAGGATTTTTTTTTTTTTTTAGAGGCTTGATTTAAAATCTGGCAGGAGTTCTGCCTCTCCTTAATCTCAGTTCAGTATGAGAGGTCACGGGGATGAGCAGGCTGCCAGAATTTTGCTGGACCTACACAGCTGTTGCAGAATTGTAGGGAGAAGGCAAGATATCCTTATATTTTTAAATCCTTACATCTTGCTATCCTTATATTTTCAGTTTGTCAGAGCAAAAGTGTTTGTCTCGGACTTTAAAACACAAGGTACTTTGGACTGAGACAACCTACATCAGGTCACAAAAAAGATCCTGCTTATGCCAGGGGATTGGCTGTATAATAGATAATTGAGATCCTTTTTTGCCCATGCGGAATGGGAACTGGGGCTACGTGGGCCAAATCCGTACATAATACAGGACCGGGGGAAGCCCAACCTGAGGCACTTGAAGAAGGCTTTAGGAAAAGTGGGTTTAAAGTGCACCAGCCAGCTGAGAGCCGTGTCGGGAGGGCTCTTTAACCGTGGCACTGCCTGGACAGATTTATGCCTGCCATGAAAGGCAGCGTGCGGCAGCCCTTGGGGTGCTGGTTTGACTCCTCGTGGCCATTCTTATGCCAAGGAGGGCTGTAAACCCCCCTGGGGGCCTTCAGGCTGCCCCTCCAGCCCTGCTGGCGCAGAGGAGCTTTTATGCCAAAATACAATACACAGAAGGATCATAAACACATGTTCTGGGGCAAGGGGCTGCCATGGAAACCACCCCCAGGTTCCTCACATCATCCAAGGAGGTGTTTGCCCATCTCGCATCTCCTGATCTGCTTCCAGCTTGGCTGCAGTTGGCTCTGGGGGCTCCCTGTCACCTCCAAAAATCAGTCTTCTGAGACAAAAGAGGGAAATACATGAAAAAAAAGAAACGAAGGAGAGGAACAAACTAAAATTAGGGGGCAAGAACGGGAAATATACACTTTTGGCCATATTCAAACAAAAAATCAGGATGATCATGACTGGTTTAGGTGACAACTCCAACCTCTCCAACTCGGCTTTTGGCAGCATGGTCCCACCACCCCCTCCCAGCCTTGCCCACCTCAGGCCTGTTTTCTCTGAGGACATTTCCAACCAAGGCCAGCCATCCCTAGGGAACAGGGAAGGTTTGGCTGGCATGACTCCCATCCCAAACCCCTCTCCAACCCCGCCTCTGTCCTCCGAGGCGCCGTGTGCTTTTTCCCACGGTGGTTCCCGTTGTCACAGCCCCAGCCGGCAGGATGGTGAGGCTCCTGCCGACAGGCTCTGTACCTGCGATGGAGGGAAATGCCTGCAGGATGACGCACCTGGCAAGGAGCAGTGACCCTCCCCGAGGACAGCTGCGGGGAGCATCCTGGTGCTGAGCCACCCAGGATGTCCCTCCTGTTCCTGCGTGGCTCCAGCATCGAGAGAGAAGTGCATCCCATCCATCCCGGCCTTTTGAAGAGCCGAAGGCACCTACTCCAATGCCTCTTAAAAGAGAGGGAGAAGCCAGGAAGGACAATGAGGCCCGACCAGAAAAGACGGAGAGAGCGCTCATCTCCTTTTTGGCATTCCTGGAGTTTGGTCATTAAAAAGGGTCCTTAAAAGCGGGTGAGAGTGAAAAACCCGCTCCCGACGGGCTGCCCCACGCACCGCCAGCGCCGTGAAAGGGTCCCTCTTGTTTTGTTCCTCCTGGCCCGTGGCAGATTTGGGGGAACACAGCTTCATCTTGCTGGCCACATCAAAGCAGTGATTATGCAAATGATCCCACTTTTTCTTTTTTTTTTTCCTTTTTTTTTAGGGAATTATTTATCACACAATAACCCCCCTGCCAGGGGGGGAAACAATAGATCAGGCTAGATAGCACTGCTCGCCCGAGGCTGTGGGGCCGGGGGGGGGGGGGGGGATGGATCCCCCCGCAGTTTATTGGCCTAACCTAATTTCACTAATTCTCTTTTCACACATTTTGGGCCTTTTTTTTTCCCCCTCTTTTTCTCCCTCCTTCACATCGCTCCGAGGTTTCACGCTCCCAGGATCCGGAGGGCATCAGGAGGGATTGGCGTGCTGAGCATTTTATTTAATTAATACACTCAGGCGCCTCTGCTGGTTTTTAATGATTTCCAAGTGTTTGTACCCAGAAGTCACAAAGTGCTCCCGGGAGCACGGGGATGATGATTGAAGGGCCTGGGCGGCCTCCAGCATCTCCTTCCGTGGTGACATCCCTGGCTGTGTGCTGTGCACGCTGAACCGAACCCCCTGAAATTGCCTGCGACCCGGAATTCATCTGACCCTCACAGAGAGGAAATTCTTCCTCTTTTAACCCATGGATTTTTAGCTCAGCAACATTTATTTCCTAAGGTCTTCTTGGTGAAATCCATCGGCCTGAAGTGTGATAATTCTTTATCCATCCATCCCGCATTTGCTGTCAGCATCTTCTGTACTGAGAGCCAAAGGTAAATGATCAGTAAACTTCCACTGAACTTCCCCCTCTCTCTCTGTCTCTGTCTCTCTCTCTCTCTCTCTAATGCTGGTTCCCAAAGAAACAGTTGCCCATAGACCCAGTGACATCAGGCCCCACAGGACCTTGGTTTCACCAGAGACAAGGATAGGCCCAATCCCCTAATTCCCAGTTACTGGCACATAAAGCAGAAAAAGCAGCAACCCCAAAGTTACGAAAATTAGAGCTTTTTATTTATATTTTATCACAAGGACAATCCCTTTGCTCTTCAGCTGTAAATACATACTAGAATAAACTCTGTAAATTATACAAAAAATACATATTTTCCATGAAATCTGTCTTTATAATAAATAAATGTGAACACGTGTGTGGCTGATTGCTGTAATGTTCCGTGTCTGTTGAGGTTTTCAGTCTGTTGATTTATTTTTAATCTCCTGAAAGAAGGGGGGAGTTCCTTGTCCCCTAAAGGTCGAAATAAATAATGTATGAGGTGATCCTTCCCCATTCCCCCCTCCCGATTTTTTTTCCCTTTTGATAGAGAGTTCAGCCTAAATTTCCACGCTTGCATTCAGCCCTCACAAAGCCTACAAATTATACAATGACTTCTAACCTGGACCCCTAACAAAACAATTTACTTTTTTTTTTTTCCCCTCGCTTTGCACCCCCCTCCCGCCTATAAATCATAAGGGACAGATGGCAAAGAGGGGAGCAGAGAAAGGGGGGGGACACACACACACAAAAGCCCCGCGGTGACAGATCTGGGAAAACTGGACAAAGTGCACATCGGCGAGAGAGAGAGAGAGAGACAGTAAGAGAGAGAGAGAGAGAGACGGAAAGTTTGGTTTGGCAGGTGCCGTTCCCACAGCCCGCCCTGCCCTGGGAAGCGGGCAGATGCCGCAGCCGCCGCCCCGGGGGCAGCCCCGGGAGCGCCGGGCCGGGCTAGAGGCAGCGGCGGGGCAGCGGCGGCGGCGGCCCCGGGGCGAAGCGGCCGGGCCAGTGCTCGGGATCCGAGGCGGAGCCCGCGGGGCTGGCGGGCGATAAAGTGCAGGCGTACGGGGAGGCGGAGGGCGCGGGGCTGGCGGCGCCGCCGCTCCAGGAGGAGGCGGGCGAGGGGCTGCCCTCGGCGGGGACCGCCGCTGCCGCCGCTCCGTCGGGGCCGAGCCGCGCCGCCCCGGCCAGCCGCAGGGTTTCGGTGAGCGCCCAGATGTAGTTGTGGGCGAAGCGGAGCGTCTCGATCTTGGTGAGCTTGGCGTCCTCGGGGAAGGTGGGCAGCACGTCGCGGAGGGCGTCCAGCGCCGCGTTCAGGTTGTGCATCCGGTTGCGCTCGCGGTTGTTGGCCTTGAGCCGCCGGCTCCGCTTGATGCGCTGCGCCGTCTCCGCCGTGCGCGCCGCCCGCGGGGCGCCGCGGGACCGCCCCGGCCGCCGCTTCCCCTCCGCCCGCCGCAGCCCGCGGCCGCCCGGAGCATCGACGGGCCGAGCCGGCGGGGCGGTGCGCAGCTCCTCCTCCTCCTCCTCCTCCTCTTCCTCCTCCTCCTCGGCGCTGGACGGCAGCGA